>WNWK01047107.1:0-14063 GCA_009830355.1 Cherax destructor | reverse complement strand
AAAATAAATTTAAATACATTTTTTAAAAGAATAAAAAATTTAGGAAAAAAATGTCTTTTTTTTCAAATAACTGATATTATTATTATAAAGGGTATGTTTTGTAAGAGTATTATGATTGTATAGAGCAATATATAGTAAATGCATTAGTGAATTAAAATTATTATGAGTGTAGTAAGTGTATAAACTTTTAGAGAAATGTATTTTATTTTTTAAAAAGGAAAGTGTTATGGGTGTTGTGTGTTGTGCATAACCCCGCCGAAGATTCAATAAATCAGACCTTGTCCTCCCCCCTCTCCCCCACCAGCAACACGACTTCTCCCAGCGCTACATGGGGACCTATGGAGTTCTCTGAGCAGCGATACTGCGTCGTTTTCCCGGGGAAGGCGTCCCCTCAACCACAGAGTTCCCCCCATCTACGCCACTACAAGAACGGTTAGAAAATTTTTATCCCCCATCAGAATGTCAATCATTGGGTAAATTTTAAGGGGGTTGTCGTTATTGGGGGAAGAAAAACTTATTTACTGAAATAAAAGTTTTTATTGGGACAACGTTTCGAGATGTGTACATGTTTATCAATTAAAAGTTTTTTTCAGATCGAAACGTTTTTACAATCAAATCTTGTTCTACTAAGTGTGTCTTTTTAACCGTCTGTCACTATAATGCTCATACACACCCATATAAATTTTCCCCATAAAAAAAACCAACCTAAAATGGTCAGAGTTTGGAAAAAAATAAACACATGGTTATAATGTGTTTTTTCAACTTTTCCCCCCACGCAGTGGGCTTTATCAGTCACAGACAGATGGGGTTTTAAAATGAGTCACAGTCAGATCTGTCTGTGACTGATAAAGCCACTGCGTGGGCCTTGTAAAAAAAAGTAAAAACATTTACTGCTTATGTTTTTTTTTTTTCAATTTGTCGGTATTTTATACCATTTACTGTATTTCCATAGGTCAGAGCTTTCCTGCCACCGTAAGATAGCTCAGTCAGTCTTTTTTACTGGAACATACCCCATAATTTTTGTATTATATATAAAAAACACAAAACACTTGTCATACAATCATTTATATTACCAAAAACACCTTCACTCTAACACCTGCTTCCCATAAATACCCCAACCTAACACCTAATTTTTTGCATGGGACCTCATTAGCACATCATCCACCCACTGTATACGAGTTAACTTTTTGTCAAAAACATTATTATTATTTTTTTATAATTATTATTATTTTTTAATTTTTATTTTATTGTAGTAGTAGTAGTTGTAGTATTAGTAATGGGGGGGAGTAGTAGAAATTTTTTTGTATTTATTTTTTTTTTTTAACACAGGGGCCCGTTTTCCCACCGAGACAGGGTGACCCAAAAAAAAAGGAACACTTTCACCATCACTCATTCCAATACCGTCTTGCCAGAGGGACCCCTATTCCAGTTTAAAAATGCTATCTCCACCCTCGTTCGAAACGGGGCTCACGTCCGGCTAACCGGTTTCCCTGAATCCCTTCATAAATGTTACTTTTGCTAACAAGTAGTAGTAGTATTAATTTATAATTAATAGTAGTATTTAGTATTAATTTATAATTAATAGTAGTATTTAGTATTAATTTATAATTAATAGTAGTATTTAGTATTAATTTATAATTAATAGTAGAAAATTTTGTATCAATTTATAATTAATAGTAGTATTTAGTATTAATTTAAAATTTGTAGTAGTTTTTTAGTATTAATTTATAATTAATAATAGTATTTAGTATTGAAAATAAATGGTATAAAATCCCCCAAAATAAAAAAAAACACAAAAAGAAAAGGGTCCTTTTTGAAATTTTCCCCCCGCATTTTTAAAGTCACAGACAGATCTGTCTGTGACTGGGTAAACCCCCTGCGTGGGCAAATGTTGTCAAAAAAGGATCACATTATACTGCTTATGTTTTTTTTCCCCGTATTTATTTAATTTAAATTTTTCCTATCTTTTTTTTTAATTTCAAGAGAAGCTTTTTAAAAACCGAAGGGGTTATAGAACGCATGTGGAATGAGACATAATCAGGTTTGATCCAATGAAAAATTAAGAATCTTTTTTCCCCAAAAAGTCATCAATAATACAACCTTGCCTCTGCAACTTACCTTTTTTAGATTCATAAAAATAAATATTTGTCTGACCTCTGTCCTTGTTTATGTGTAGGAAAACAAAGGTTAAAATTCTACCAGAGTGTGATACGTTGTAAATGTTCTACCAGAATGTGATACTTTGTAAAAAACCCCTACAAAGTGATACGTTGTTAATGCTGTACCAGAGAGAGTGAAAAAATTTTTATTCTTTTGAGAGATATTAAAACATTTTGTTGTTTTTTTTCTTTTAACAGAGCCCCCATCTTTTTAATGCTTACACTGCAGCTTGTGTCTTTGTTTTAAACTTCAAGGAAGTTTGGAAGAGAAAGTCGTCTTTTTTTCCAAAAAAAAAGGGTATCGAGCCCCCAATAATTCTCACTCTTAATGACTTCAAAAAAAATTTAAATTAATTCCCCAAAAATACCTGGGCACTACGCCACCCCCCAAATTTTTACTCACCTGGGGTTTGGTTGCAGGAGTCCCCGTCATGATCCCCCGGGCCCCCGGGCACTGGCCGCTACTGGGTCACTCTCCCTGCGCCATGACTTTTTATACCTCTTCTTAAAACTATGAATGGATCCTATCTCCCACATCGCTTCCCAAACTTTTTTTTCGTTTACATAATTTCCGGATTTCGGGACCACTATTAAGGATTTTGGAGCCAGCGACAATTTTTTTTGATAATGAACAAAAAAAGTAAAACTCTTGTTATCTTGTGTAAATGAAATGAATCAACAAGATGATAAGTGAAGAAAGTTCTTTTAACACTAATTAATCAGCTTAATTATAATATTTTTTATATCATTATTAAACCCTCGAGGGTTATAACATACAAGGCTTATGGGTGGTGGGGAACAAAAATATTTTAAAAAACCCAACCCACATTTGGGAAAAGGGAAAATTTTTAGACGACGTGTCTTCCACACTGACCTTCAGCAAGGCGAGATTGGTACTGGTCCATGTGGACCACTATGCCCCCCTAACCATCTAACGTTTTCATAGAGGTGGCTTTTCTGTGTGTACTCTTGGTAGTACTCATGCTGGAAGTTTTGGGGGAAATACTAAACCCAAAAAGGTTACAGAGGCAGGTTGATTAAAAGGGATGGTGTCTCCAAATTTTTGGGGTTAATTTTTCCCCCCTTAAGGTATTGATCCATTGATTTTTGGGGAAATGAAGTTACCCCTTTTTGGTTAATTTCTTCCGATCATGAGTAATAATTTTTTAGCCTTGCAACTGCCGACTCCCGGTTTTTTCATGTCGTATCCCTTTTCTGCCCCCCCTTTACTCTGAGCTATATTCCCGATTACCCGTTTGTTCTGTGTCTGCTGTTTTTATTTTCCTGTCTGCCCGACTTGCATTATAATGTACTTCCTGTTCATTCCATGTGTGTTTGTTCGCTGTCTACCCTGAGCCACTACGGGGGGGAAATTTTCAACGGGGCCACTGGCCCATATTTGGGCAGGTCCATGTCAAAACCAACCCCCAAAAAAAAATTTTCCCAAACCCCCCCCCCGGCCACCCAAAAAAACCCCCCAAAAATTCCCCCTCCTTCCAACCATTGTGCAAGTCCCGCTCAAACCAACCCCTCACTCATAAGAACACAGGGGAAGGAAAAAACACTGCAGGAAGCCAACCGGCCCACAATAGGCAGGTCCCCATCAAACCCAAAAAACCCAAACCCCCACAAACAAAAACACCTTCCCAACCAACTTCTCCATCCATGGAATAAGCTTTTTTTAATCAGGACACTATTAAAGAGCGAATTGAAGGAGCTGAAGCACCGGGGCCCTCCACCTGGGTACTGAAGGAGCTGAAGCACCTGGTCCATCACCAGGAAAAGAAGGAGTTTTAAACACCTGGCCCCCACCTGGGGCTGAAAAAGGGCTGAAGCACCTGGTTTTTCACCTGGGTACTGAAGGGGGTGGGGAACACCTGGGGCCCTCACCAGGGTAACTGAAGGAGCTGAAGCACCGGTCCATCACCTGGGTACTGAGGGAGCCAAAGCACCCCCATCCATCACCAGGGTACTGAGGGGCCAAAAAAACCCGATCCATACCAGGGCAAGTCCTCTTTTAAACCCAAACCAAACCCAAAATGGAAAACACTTCCCAACCCATTTTCTACTCTACCAATGGAATGTGAGGTCAACGTCACCACTGAGCGGGGGTCAACGTCACCCACTGAGCGAAGTCAACGTCACCCCCCAGCGAGATCAACGTCACCACATTAAACATAACGTTTCGTATGACTTTCATCCTCCACTCCTAGTTGCTCTTTTCGTTCGCCTTTTTAATTCCCCTTAACAAATTATGGCGCTTGAGCGCACTGCTGCTCCCCACGTGGCTCCCCAAAAAATGGCAACTTTGCTCGAAAAATTTTGGGGAATTGAAGTGAAAAACCCTTGTTTCTGAATGATGACCACTCCCAGCAACATGAGGGGGGTGATTTAAAAAAAAACAACCAGCTGGCCACTTTTTTGCCTGGGAAAAAAAGTAAACACCTCTTAAAGCTGGCTAAACGTTGCTTGAAAACATTTTTTCTTCATAGACGGCTGTGCTTGGGCCGCCATGGAGCATCAATTCCCCCGCTCATTGTTGTCTAAATTTTTGTGTGGAAGTGAAAAAGGGGTGTCTTCCTTTTTTATTTATTTCTATATCATTGTATGGGGAGTGTATTTGGGGGGTTAGGAGTCAGATGAACGAACACATGGGCCCCAACGGATGCAGTTCACCTAAGTCACAAAATATCTATGATATATTGATCCCTAAAATTAAAAAATTTTTAATTTTTATACCGGGAAAAATATATATATATATATATATATATATATATATATATATATATATATATATATATATATATATATATATATATATATATATATATATATATATAAAAAAGAGAGAGAGAGAGAGGGGGGTGGGGAAGTTCGGGGAGGCGGGGGTAGAATAAAGGGGGAAAAACACCTGGGATTGAGGGAAAAAAAATAGAAATGTTAAAGGCAGGTGGGGATATATTTTTTGGGGGGTTAGTGTTTTTATTTAATAAATGTATGGAAGGGTTGGGGACCTAGGGATTGGCAGAGAGCATCATAGTTCCTTTGTATAAAGGAAAGGGGGGAAAAAGAAATGTAAAAATCATAAGGGAATAAGTCTGTTAGTATCCTTTTAAAATGTTTTGGGAGAGGTATTATTGAAAAGAATTAAGAAAGACGGAGAGCAGGATAGCAGATGAACAAGGAGGCTTTAGGAAGGGTGGGGGGGGTGTAGACCAAGTGTTTACAGTGAAACATATAGGTGAACAATATTTAGAAAAGGGTAAAGAGGTGTTTATGGCATTTATGGTTTTTTGGGAAAAAGGGCCCATGATAGGGTGGATAGGGGTGCAATGTGACAGATGTTGCAAATGGATGGAATGGAAAAGGGAGGTTATTGAAAGCGGGGAAAATTTTTTTCGAGGATAGTGAGGCCAGTTTAGAGTATATTGGCGAGAGGGAATTATTTCCCAGTAAAAGTGGCCTTTTAAAAAAAATGTGCGATGTCACCATGGTTGTTCAATATATTTATAGATGGAGTTTTTAAGAGAAGTGAATGCGGGGGTGTTGGCAAGAGGTGTGGGGTTAAAAGAAAAAAAAATTTTAACAAAAAGGGGGGGAGTTGTCACAGTTGCTCTTTGCTTAAGACACTGTGTTTTGGGGGGGATTCAAAGAAGTTGCAGAGGTTGGTGAATGAGTTTGATAGGGTATGCAAAAAAGGGGAAATTAAAAGTGAATATAGGAAAGAGTAGGGTGATGAGGAAAAAAAAAAATTATATATCGGACGATTGGATATCAGTTGGGGAGGGAGAGAGTAGGGGGAATGAATGTTTTCAGATATTTGGAAGTGGATGTGTCAGCAGATGGGTCTATGAAGGAAAAATTGAATCATAAATTAACAGGGAAAAAAGGGGGAGTGGTGCACGGGGGGAGTTTGGGAGACAGAAATTTTTATCCATGGAAGCAAAAGGGGAATGTATGAGAGTAAGCTATACCAACTTTCTTGTACGAGTGGGGGGCATGGGTTGTGAATGATGCAACAAGGAAAGGGGGGAGGCAGTGGAGATTTCATGTCTGAGGTCAATGTGTGATGTGAATATAATGCAGAGAATCCGTAGTTTGGAGTTTGGGGAGGAGGTGTGGGGTTCCAAAACTATTATCCAGAGTGCTGGGGGGGGTTATTGAGATGGTTTGGACATGTAGAGGGAGGGAAAAAAAAATAGAATGACTTCGGGGTGTATAAATCTGTAGTGGGGGAAAAGGGCCCAAAAAAAAGGTTGGAGGGGGGGGAAAAGGGGGGGTTTGTGTGGGGGGGGCTTGGACTTCCAAAAACCGTGCGTGAGCGTTTAGAGGGGAGAAAATTGGAGAAAAATTTTTTTTTGGGACTTGACATGCAAGGGGGTAACATTTATGAAGGGTTTCGGGGGAAACCCCCGGCCCGGGCTTGATTCCTGGAGATGGGAAGTACAGTGCCGGCATTTTAAGGAAGGGTGATAATGTTGCAGTTTTGTGGGGTGGGGGTAAGCACCCTTTGGGGGAAGACAGTGATGGAGTTAGGGGATGAAGGTCTTTTTTGTGGGGGCCCCCATGCCTTGGGGGAAACGGCCTTGTTTAAAAATTAAAAAAAAATATATATATATATATATATATATATATATATATATATATATATATATATATATATATATATATATATATATATATATATATATATATATGAAAAAAGAAATACACTCCTTTCCATGTGCACTGAAAATGTACACCACTCGGGAAAAATTAGTTAGTCTGTCAAGTGTTATGCCTTTTTAACTACAAGGAGGTCTTAAAACCCCCAATTCATTTAGCCCCGTTAGTGTATAAATGTCCCCCCATGACATTGCCCACTACCGTTACCATGACGTTTAAAAAAAGGTTTCCCCCAAAAAAGAGAAAAGTTTTTTCACTGAAAAAAGACTCATAGAGAAAAAAAAAGTGTTTTCGCACGAGTCTCAAGAAAAAAAGATGACCAATCTTACTCATATTACAACAGGCGGAAGTCCCCTTTACAGCCCTGGAGTTTCACATATTCCTGGGGTCAGTAACGGTGTATGTGTGTGTGTACTCACCTAATTGTCCCCCACCTAATTGTGGTTGCGGGGGGCGAGACTCAGCTCCTGGCCCCGCCTCCCTGCCTTCCCCCCCGGGTCTCTGCTCTCCCTGCTCCATGAGTTTTTCATCCTTTTTCTTAAAACTATGTATGGTTCCTGCCTCCACTATATCTTTTTTAGTCCATTCCACTTCCTGACTACTCTGTGGCTGAAGAAATGTTTCCTGACACCCTTTTACTCATCAGTCTTCAGCTTCCAGTTGTGCCCCTTTTTTTCTGTGTTCCCTTCGAAACAACCTGTCACTATCTCCTTGTCAATTCCCCAGTATTTTTGTATGTCGTTATCTGTCCTCGGGGCCCTTTTTCCCCCCAGTGTTGTTAGTCCTATTTCCCTCAACCTTTCTTCATAAGACAGACCCTGAGTTGTGGAACTAACCCCTTTTCGAAACCTTTTTCACTTTTTAGTTTCCTTACGTGTTTACCAGGTGGGGGTTTCCCGACTGGTGCTGCATATTCTATGGGCCTGACGTCCCCCGGTATACAGTGTCTTGAACGTTCCCCTTTTTAAAGGGAACGGAACGCTAATCTAAGGTTTGCCAGACGCCCATATGCTGCCGCAGTTATCTGGTTGATGTGTCCCCCCCGGAACGTGCTAGGCGTTATACTCACTCCAAGGTCTTTTTCCTTTGCCGAGGTTTGAGCTTTTGTCCGCCAAAACTTGTACTCTGTCAGCGGTTTTTTGCCCTTCCCCCCATCCTCATGACTTTGCATTTGGGGGTTTAATTTTGAGAAGCCAACTGCTAGACCAGATGTCGATTTTTCCAGGTCTGTTTGCAGCCCTGCCTGGCCCCCTTTTTTCCCATGTGATTCCCCCTTATTTTCACATCATCCGCGAATAGAACATTCCCCGAGTCTATCCCATCCGTCATGTCATTTACATATACCGGGGAAAAACACTGGCCCCAGGACTGACCCCTGCGGTACACCACTCGTCACAGGCGCCCACTGTGATACCCCCGCACCATGACCCGTTGTTGCCTTTGAGGTTTCCCCTGATCCATTCCAGTGCCCTTCCTGTTATACCTGCTTTTTTAAATTTCTTTACTAATCTCATGTGAGGAACTGTGTCAAGGCCTTCCCCCTGCAGTCCATGAAAGCAATCAACCCACCCCCTCTCCCCCCTCCTTTTACCTCTGTTTTTTTATCATAGAACTCTAGGAGGTTTGTTACACAGGATTTCCTTTCCCGGGGAATCCATGCTGTCTGGTGTTTATTATCCTGTTCCGCAAAAGGTGTTCCACCATTCTTTTCCTGATGATTTTCTCCAGGTTTTTGCACACTATACATGTAAGTGACACCGGTCTATAGTTTAGTCCCTTTTTTTTCTGTCCCTTTTTTTTAAAAAGGGGGACTACGTTGGCCTTCTTCCATACCTCGGTAGCTGCCCAGTTTCAAGGGATGTGTTGAATATTTTTGGGGGCCACTAGTACCTCAGCCCTTTCCCCGAAGAACCCGGGGGGGAGATATTCCCCGGACCCATCGCCTTTGAGGTATCGAGGTCACTGAGTAACTGTTTCCTTCCTCCTCATTGTTTTTATGCCCTCTAGCATTGGGGGTACCCCCCCTTGTTGGTGACGAACCATGTCCTGTCTACCCAGCTCCTTTCCCCCTTCCTCCATTGTGAATATTCCCCTTAAACCTCGTTGAGCTCCTCACATACCTCTTGATCATTTTTTTGTGAGTTCCCCATCTTCTCCCCCAGCCTTATCACCTGGTCCTTGACGGTTTCCCCCTTCTGATGTGACTGAACATCATTTTGGGGTGGGCTTAACTTTCGACCCCATGTCGTTTTCGTACTGTTTCTGGGCCTCCCTCCGTACTTGTGCATACTCGTTTCTAGCTCTTCTACTAATCTCTTTGTTTACGGGGGCCCTTTCCTTCTGTACCGTTTCCATTCTCTGATACTCTGATTTTTTTTCCTCCCCCCCTTTTTTGGGAAACCAGGGGCTTTTTTTCCGCCTTCCCATTTAAACATTTGCCTCTGGGTATAAACCGTTCCCCCCGCCCCCTTTTCACTTTCCCCCCACGTATTCCATCATTTCATTTATTGTCAGTCCTTCCTTTTCCCCTTTTTCCCCCCTGGATGTCCTGAAAAAAACCCCCAAGCCCGTGTAGTTTCCTTTTTAAATCTGGGGTTTTTCTATGGTACTTTTTTCCCCCTCCACCTGTAGCCCCTACAATGTATTTTAAAGCTAAGCACCATATGGTCCCCTGGCCCCCAGGGGGCCTTTCGTGCGTTATGTCTTCAATATCTGAGCTGTTCAGGGTGAATACAAGGTCCAGTCTTGCTGGTTCATCTTCTCCCCTCTCTGGTCTTTTTCCCCGACATGTTGGTGCATCAGGTTTTCCAGTACCACGTCCATCATCTTGGCTCTCCAAGTTTCTGGACCCCACGTGGTTCATGGTTCTCCCAGTCGATCTCCTGTGGTTTTAAAACTCCCCCGACCAGAACTTCGCTCTGCTCATGTGTGCTTTTCTTGCCACCTCCGCCAGGGTGTCCCCATCGCTCTGTTGTTTCATTGATTCTTCTCCCCCGGGCCCCCTGCAGTTCTTGGGGGGTGTGTGTGTGTGTGTGTGTGTGTGTGTGTTTGTACTGCCTAATTATAGTTACAGGGTCGAGTCATAGCCCTGGCCCCCCCCCCTTTACTGGTCGGTACTAGGTCCATTCTTTCCCCCCCCCCATGAGCTTCAAAATACCTCTTCTTAAAGCTATGTATGGATCCTGCCTCCACAACATCACTCTCCAGACTATCCCACTTCCTGACAACTCTATGACTGAAGAATTTCTTCCAACATCCCTGGATTTTTCCCCAGTCTTTAACTTCCCCCTTGCGACCCCTTGTTGCTGTGTCCCATCCTGAAGCATCCCCCTCTGTCCACTTTGTCACCCCTTTTTTTTTTTTTATATGTCGTTATCATGTCCTTCCTCTCTCTATTGTCCTTCCCCTTTCGTCAGGTCGATTTCCCCCTTTCCTTCCCTCGTAGGACATGCCTTTGGGGTTTGGGACTAGATTCATTGCAAACCTTTGCACTTTTTTTTAATTTCTTTTCGTGCTTGACCAGGTGTTTTCCCCAAATGGTGAGCATACCCCCCATGGGCCCCCATGTACACTGTGTCAAAAATCCTGGGGAAATTCCTTACAAATGGGGAAGCTATTCTTAGGGGGTTTCTAGTCGCCCATATGCTGTACCAGTTGTTTGGCTGAAGTGCGCCCCCCGGAGATGTGCTTTTGGGATTTTACTCACCCAAAGATCCCTTTTTTTCCTTTTAGGGGTTTGTATTTTTTTTCCCCCAGACTGACTCTGTCGGGGGGGGTTTTTTTCCCTTCCCAATTTTCATGACTTTGCACTTGGTGGGGTTAAACTCTAGGAGCTTGCAGCCTGTCCAGGTCTCTTTGTAGTCCTGCCTGATCCCCGTCCAGGGGAATTTCTTTAAACAACATCGTCGGGGAAAAAGGGGAAACTTCTGAATCTACCCCCTCCATCGTATCATTCACTTTCACCCGAAACAGCACAGGTCCAAGGACTGACGTCTGGGGGGAACCCACTCGTCACAGGCGCCCATTTGATGCCTTGTCGCATACTATAACTCGATGTTCCCTTTCCCCAACAGGTGTTCTCGGGGTCCATTAAAGGGGCCCTTTCCCCCTTTTTACAATCCAATAAAACACAATCTACCCACCCCCTCTTGTCTTACTGCTGTCACCTTTTTAAAAACTCCAGTATTTTTTGGGCCGGGGTGTCCTTTCCGTGAAACGTGCTTGTTGTCGTGAATAAGCTCATTCCATTAAAATGCTCCACCACTCTTCTGATAGTCTTCTTTTATGACTTTTTTTCCATACATGTTAGGGGCCCCGGTCTGTAAAAATGCGGGTTTTCTGTCCCCCTTTTTTAAAAAAATTTTTAAACATTTGCTTTTGTGCGTGCGTGCTTATGTGTGTGCTCCCCCATGTACTGCCACATGGGTTTAAATTGGTAGAATTAGAAATATTTTAAAGGGGTGAACTTAATGAGACATTTTTTGGCCCAAAGTTTTTGCTCTCCAGGCCCCCAAAAACCCCCCGGAAAAGCGAAACTTGCCACAATAAAGGCTCATTAGTTCATTTGTGTCCTTTACTTAACATACATGGGTTCAGGGTCGAGCCAAGCTCCTGGCCCCGCCTCTTCACTGGTCGATACTAATTTACTTTCCCTGCTCCTAAGCTTTATCATACCTATTCTTAAAGCTATGATGGAACCTTGCTTCCACTACTTCACTCTCAATTATTCCACTTCCTGACAACTCTAAGGAAAAAAAGAAATACTTCCTAACATCTCTATGACTCATCTGGATTTTCAGCTTCCAATTGGGGCCCCCTTTTTTTTTCCCTTGTATCCCATCTCTGAAACATTCGAGCCCTGTCCACCTTGTCAATTCCCTTTAGTATTTTACCTCTAGTGTCATCAGATTGAGTTTCCTTAACCTCTCCTCTAAGACATACCTCTCAGTTTCGGGACTAAACGTTGCAAATTTTTGCACTTCCTCCAATTTCGTGATGTGTTTGACTAGGTGAGGGTTCCATACTGGTGCTGCATACTCCAGTATGGGCCTGACGTACACAGTGTACAATGTCGTGAATGACTAATTATTCAGATGTCTAAACCTAACCCCAGGTTTGCTAATCGCCCATATGCTGCAGCAGTTATTTGACTGATGTGTGCCTCAGGAACATGTTCGTTATAATGCTTAACCCAAGATCCTTTTTTTTAAGTGACGTTTGCAGCCTTTGATTCCCTAACCTGTATGCCGTCTGCGGTCTTCTGTGTCCTTCCCCAATCTTCATGACCTTACACTTCTGGGGTTAAACTCCAGGGGCCATTTGTTTGACCAGACTTGTAGTCATTCCAGACCCCCGTAATCTTAACTGATCCTCGTCCGCTTGTATTCTACCGTTTTTCATCATCAGCGAACAGTGACACTTCTGAATTATTCCTTCCATCTTGTCATTCACATATAAAAAAACACAGGACCTAGGGGTTTACCCTTGTGGAACCCCAATTTTACATGCGCCCACTCCCCACACTTCATAACATACCCACTCGTTGTTTTCCTGTCAGGTATTCCCTGGGGCCATTGCAGTACTTTCCCTATTATTCCTGCCTGTTCCCCCATTTTTGCACCAGTCTCTTGTGAGGTACGGTGTCAAAAAACCTTTCTTGCAGTCCAAAAAAAAGCAATCTACCCATCCCCTCTCTCCTGTCTTACTTCGTTACCATCGTGTAAAAGATTTGTGACGCAGGATTTACCATCTTTTTAAGCCGTGCTGATTGTCATGTAAAGGGGCCCCAACTTTTCAATGTGTTCCACCACCCCTTCTCCTGATGATTTTTTCCATGACTTTGCCCAAAAATACAAGTCAGTGACACTGGTCGGTGTACTCACCTATTTGTACTCACCTATTTGTGGTTGCAGGGGTCGATCCATAGCTTCTGGCCCCCCCCTTCACTGATTGCTACCAGGTCCCTCTCTCCCTGTTCCCCGAGGGGTTTTTCAAACCTCATCTTAAAACTATGTTGGGGGTTTCCGCCTCCACTACGTCACTTTCAGGCTATTCCACTTCCTGACAACTTCCCCTGACTGAAGAAATCTTCCCCCAAAATCTTCAAATTGTGACCCCTTGTTTCCGTGTCCCCCTCTGGAACATCTTGTTCCCCTCCACCTTAATATTCCTCGCAGTATTTTATATGTCGTTATCATTTTTCCCCCAACCCCCCCGTCCTCTAGTGTCGTCAGGCCGATTTCCCTTAACTTTTTTTTTGTAGGACAAGCCCCTTTTTCCCGGGACTAGTCTTGTTTTAAACCTTTGCACTTTTCTAATTTCTTGACGGGGTTTACCAGGTGTGGGTTCCAAACTGGTGCTGCATACTCCAGTATGGGCCTAACGTATATGGTGTACAGAGTCTTGGGATTCCTTAGTGAGGTATTGGAACGCTATTCTTAGGTTTGCCAGCCGCCCGTATTCAGCAGTTATCTGATTGATTTTGTGCCTCAGGGGGTGTGGTTTGGGGTTATACTCCCCCAAAATCTTTTTCTTGAGTGAGGTTTGCAGTCTTTGGCCCCTAGACTATATACTCTGGGGTTCACTTTTTTTCCCTTCCCCGATCTTCATGACTTTACATTTGGCAGGGTTAAATTCAAGGAGGTTACTGGACCAGGCTTGTAGCCGGTCCAGGTCTTTTTTAGTCCTGCCTGATCCTCTACTGATTTAATTCTTCTCATTAACTTCACATCATCTGCAAACAGGGGGACTTCTGAGTCTATCCCTTCCGTTATGTCATTCACATATACCAAAAAAAATACAGGTCCGGGGGTGACCCCTGTGGAACCCCACTCCCCCACGGGGCCCTTTTTCTTTAAAACCCGTCACGTACCATGACTCCCCTTTTTGCCTCCCTGTCAGATATTCTCTGATCTATTGCAGTGCCTTTCCGACGTGTGCCTGTTCTTCTAGCTTTTGCATTAACCTCTTTTTTAGGAACTATGTCGAACCCTTCTTTTTAGTCCAAGAAAAAAACAGTCTAAAATTACCCCCCCCTCATAAAAAAACCAGTCATAAAAAACCAGTAGATTTGTGACACAGGATTTTCCCCCTGAAACCGTGCTGGTTGTCGTTTTTTTAAAGGGTTTTTCTTTTTTTGGTGCTCCACCACTCTCCTACTGATAATCTTTCCATGACTTTGCATACTATACACGTCAGTGACACAGGTCCTTTTTTTAATGCCTGTGTGTGTCTCCTTTT
>WNWK01047106.1:0-14064 GCA_009830355.1 Cherax destructor | reverse complement strand
CAAGTTGTTCTGTGGCGAGTTCAGTTCTATGCCCTCCACCAACTCTTCCACATCATCTTCAGTCACCTTTTGGCCCAAGGTTTTCCCCAGGACACAATATCCTCTATCAACTCAGGCTCATCTTCAAAACCCCTTGCTTCCACAAAGTTGGGCCACATTCTCTTCCATGTTTACTGCATGGTGCTGGAAAAGACATTCCCCCAGGCTTTGTATATAAGCCTTAAGCAGGTGAGGATATTGAAATGGTTCTTCCAGAACTTCCTGAGGGTTAAATTTATTTCTGAAGTGATTTCAAAGCACCTTCAAAAGTGCTTAGGTGTAGAATTTCTTGAAATTAGAAATGATCTGCTGGTCCATGGACTGGATGAGAGTAGCGGTATTAGAGGCAAGAACTTCACTTATAAAACTGAACTACTCAAGCAACTTGTTTTCCAAGGTTGGAGGGTGAGCAGGAGCATTATCCATAAGTAAAAGGGCCCTGAGTGGCAATTGTTTTTAACGAGTACTTTTGACAGTGGGAACGAAGGCCTCACGAACCCACTCAATAAAATAATTGTCTTGTTATCCAAGCTTTTGTGTTGGCCTCCACATTACAGCCATTTTGTTTTTCATAACATTATTCTTCTTAAAATGTGGATTTTCAGAATGATAAACAAATAAGGGCTTCAATTTCAAGTTCCCACTTGTATTACCACACAGTAACAGAGTGAGCCTGTCTTTCATTGGCTTGTGTCCTGGCATTGACCCACACTTTCGACTCATTGTCCAGTATGCATTCTGTGAGCATGTGACCCAAGTTGTTCGTGTTGTCTGTCGACAACCAAGAGAACGATGAAAACAGGACTTTTTTCTCTTGAATTCCTCGTTCAAAACCGATTTGTTTGGAGTAATGCAGTCGACAACTGAGGTTCCACTGTACATATTTTGTTTAGTTTTTTAATTTCATATTTAATATAGTTTTAACCCTATGGGGTCCAAGGGGTCTCTCTGAAACTCGTTCTCAGGGTCCACGAATTTAAAAAAAAAAAAAAAATTCTTATGAAATTATAGAGAATCTTTTCCGATCATAACGCCACAAAAATTATGAAATTTGATCGAAAACTAACGGAATTATGCTTTCGCAAAGTTAGCGGTATCCATGACATTTACGCATCGGCGATTTCGCCCACTTTGAGCCCATTTTCAGCAAATTCCAATGTTTCAGTCAACTAAAATTATAGCTATTTCGATAGAACTCCATTTCTTCTATCGATTGAGTACAAGAAACTGCCTATTTACCAATTTCAACCACCCAAAATAGTGGTCAGAAAATGGCAATTTGGCCAATTTTGCACAAATTTCAAACGATGCTAATTTCAAAATAGGGTCCATAATAAACAAGGCAGACATTCCTGGCACTAAAATAACATCTCTGTTCATTAGTCACGCTCCAGGCCCCTCTTACATTACTTTTGCTTTCCATTTTGAATTTTTATTCTCAAAAATAGAAGATTTACTGTTATGTATACAACTGCATCATTGTCAAAATGGTATAAATAATATCAGCGCACTTGTGCAAGAATATTAGACTCTCCAGTTGATGTGTATTGGACGATGGTGTGATTTGTTTACTCTTGAACATTGGCCAAAATAATATTTTCGCTTTCTTTGCGCTCAGTTTCAAGGTACAGTGGTACTCGAGTTACGATGGTCCCCAAAATCGCCCTTTTATGTAAGTTTATTTTTTAAATGCTTTTGTAAGTATATTTTTGGGGGTGTAAAAGGACTAGTCTATTTTACATTATTCCTTATGGGGATAAATTCGTTTGGCAATGGCACTTGAACAGCATTCTCGAACGAAAAAATATCGTAACTCGAGGTACCACTGTACTTATCGTGAAACCAGTCAAAATTATCTCTATTTCTGTAATATATCGTTTATTCTATAAAATGAGACTAAGAAAACGAGAATACAAGCATAAATACCATACGAAAATAGACTGCAAAGTCGCTGTTTTAAACCAAAAACATGGTCAGTTTTTTTTCCTCATTATGCACTGTGGTGTGCAGGAATTTTTTTTATACTGCGCACACTGACCGCACAGACCCATTCTATCACATCTAGGCCAACAGCCTGTTTCTGCTTGAGGGCGCTAGAATTTGGCGTACTAGTACGTCAATAACCACAGCATAAAACGTACTTGTATGACCATAACCCTGAAAGGGTTAATAGCTGTCTATCCTTTAATTAGCAGGTTTGTTCCCTTCCCCCATGGTGATTTTATTTTTGGGAGAATGTTTTTCATTAAATTTGTTGGATTTGGCCATATTTGTAAATCTTTATTACATATTTAATGGTAATTTTCTTTTTGTAACATTCACTTGCCCTTTATACATCACATAATGTGACGTTTCCCTAATTTTTTTTTTTGCATTATTTCTATACTGTGAAAGAACAATTGTTGAAGTTTCATGAAAGCCTGGTCATACATACTACAGTGGTTAAACTGTATGACTAGTTTTTTGCAGACTGGTTGCAAATATGGAAAGTTCTTCATTCATTTTTTAGTACAGTATTTGTTAAGTATAAACACCATGGAATTTTGACTTTTAGTCCAAAAGAGTTTTTCATTAGTACTTTAATCTGACTGTCAGGGTAGCAAATGCATTCCACCCTCCATATTCACAAAGTTATGTTCTTAAAGGCATCAGTTGGCCTTGTCGCCATTCTTTCCCAGATCTGCTCATTTTTTCATCTATCTTACTGTGGCCTGTTACTAAATGTATACCATGTTTACTCTTTCATCCCTTTTAGCATGTCTATAACTCCACTTGTTTAACCCTTTCAAGGTTGACAGGCTCCTCCCGAATCTCGTCACAGGGTCGCAGAATTTAATTTTTTTTTTTCTTATGAAATGATTTTTGTTTTCTAAATCTAATAGGCTAAAAAAAATTTTTTGTGCTCAATACTTACCGAGATATAGAGGCTTGAAGTTGACCAAAATTGAACCGCTTACGGCAACATCGCTGACTGCCGGTCGGCCGGTAATCTTTTATTTAGTTTTTTTGGGTTTTCTTATCGTTTTTTTTTTTTTCAAATATTGACTCGTTGATTATTACACAACTACGGCATAAAGTTTGTTCTCACTATTTTGTTTACAAAACATATTTATAAAAACTTAAAATGTAAAATATTGTTTATTACTATTGTTCAATCATATACATATGCAGTGGACCCCTGAGTTTCGGTCATAATTCATTCCAGAAGGCTGTTCAAGTGCCATTACTGACCGAATTTGTTCCCTTAAGGAAAAATGTAAATTAGATTAGTCCTTTCAGACCCCCAAACATACACACATAAAAGCACTTACAATATTAAACTTACATAATTGTTCTATTTCCGAGGTGACCGAAACTTGGGGGTCCACTGTATACATATACGTATAGTCACTGGACATGTTCCTAGAAGTTCTGCAGCTTGTGGAAGTCTTTGAAACATGGTGTCATGCACAGTGGTGTTTTACACTCTTCACACATAAAACGAGTGTGTCTGCGTTGTTGTGGGCATTTTCTTGTATGTGCACAGACTAAACACCTCTTCTGAGCCTTTTTCTTGCAAGCAGTAGCAGGCAGTTTTATTAGGAAGTGATCACCAGGCCTCAGACGAGAGGGTAGTTGTTGATAATTTGGTGGGCGGTCTTCTATTGCAAGTGTTGTTCCTTGGTACTTGAATATTATTTGTCTGATGACAGACAGACAAAATTCGCCATATGGTGGTTTGTTTGTGGTCTTCAACTTATAAATATTATAAGCATTGAGCATGGAAATGTCCAGAATGTGAAAAAAGAGTTTATGTACCACTTATAACTCTTGCAAACACAATCAGCAAACCCAATCTGCATGTCACATTTGTCCACTGAACGCATATTGAGGGTGTAGTCAATCACAGCTGCAGGTTTTAGAATGGGTTCATTGGTCTCTATTCAGCCTGCCAGTGTCTGTCATTTCGTTAGGGTGAACTGATGACAACAGTGTGACATCTCGTTTGTCATGCAACTGAAATGCCATAATGTCATTGGCAGTAAATGCCTGCACCTGACCTCTACGAGTGCCTGCGCTGAACCTAGGCATATGCTTTCGATTTCCACGCACTGTACTGTACACATCTGTCATGTTCACTTGCAAAAAATCACAGTATATAATATATGCCCCTTACCAAGATATGGTTCCATCATTGTTCTAACCACATCACCAGAGATACCCAATAACTTCCTGGTATCTTGCAATGTATAACTTCCAGTGTACACAATAATATCCAATACAAGACCACTGTAGCAATCACAAAGCACAAACAGCTTTATACCAAAGAGTTTCCTCTTGCTTTCTATATACTGCTTGAATGACAGTCTACCTTTGAACAGAATCAATGACTCATCAATAACAAGCTTCCTGAAGGGATAAAAATGCATATTGAATTTCTGTTTCAGATACACAAACACATTCCTAATCTTATATAACCTGTCGTTTCTGTCAGGCCTGGTTTTGTCTGAGAAGTGTAGCATACGTAACAGTAGCACAAATCGATTCACTGATATTATATCACTGAAACCTGGTGTTGCAATCAGGCGGTCTGTCGACCAGTATGATTTGACACTGAGCTTATACACATGTGGCATAAGCATTATTGTGGCAAAGAAAAGATACATCTCAGCCACAGTTGTCTCTTTCCACTTGTGGAGGAGTGATTTGGGTGAAAGTACAGTGGACCCCCGGTTAACGAAAAAAATTCATTGCAGAAGCCTGCTCAAGTGCCATTACCGAACGAATTTACTTCCTTAAGAAATAATGTTATGTAGGTTAGTCTATTTCAGACCCCCAAAAATACACTTCCACAAGCACTTACAATATTATACTTACATAATTGCACGATTTCCAGGGTACCTTTACCTTTGATATACCTTTGAAGAGTTTCGAGAGTATCTACTCTCTGAGCCCGGCCATGGGCCAGGCTCTGTTCATTAACCGGGGGTCCACTGTATTGTTTGCCATGGTGTACTCGTAGTATGTGTTGCTTTCCCTGACAATAATTTCCATCAGGGGTTCGTCAAAGAATAACTTGAAACATTCCAGTTCAGTGGCATTGTTTCCAAGTGTACATGATGGGAGTATTCCACTTTGACTTTCATCAAACTGATGGGGATTGGGAATAAAATTGTCAGCTTCCTGCCAATCCCAGGTGCGGTCTGCTGGTGGGTACTGGATATTGACAGGTGGTTGTGGAGGTTGTGGTTGTTCAGGTTGGTGTGGTGGGTGGGGGAGGGTGGCCTTTGTTGTAGCTCAGCTGAGTCAGCGGCGTCGGTGGCAGCATGGCCCACTGCTGGTGCCTCACACCTGGCACCCCAACTACCACCACCAGATGCATGCACATTTCTCATTCCAATTGCAACACTATCATCTTCATTTTCACTTATCTGTTCCTGTTGCATGCCCATGGGATGTACTCCGAGATGTACTCCTTCCCCTTGGAACAGCATATAGCACGCTACCAGAGCGCATATACCGTCGTATATACTGACGCTTCACTGGAGAATATTCCACTCCACTCTTGCTACTGGAACTGTTTTGAAGAGCTTGGAGTTCATATTCACTATCACTATCACCACCATTGGTCACATCTGAGTCCTGGATATGGGTAAAGAAGAGTTTCCTCCTTCGTTCTGGTACAACTGAACATGAACAATTGTACTACTCCAGCAGATTCACTGAAACAAGAGTAGATATAAAAAAGACATGGAAAACACTCACAGATTCTGGGCACCCACAAACTGAAAAAAAACTAGGGATATTGTCCTAACTAAACCAAACGAAACACCACTACAGCCTATTGATACAGTAAAAAAGATAAATGACTTCTTCTCAACCATAGGATCAAATCTTGCCAGTAAAATCCCAGGTACCAACGCCCGAGCAAGTGATTACCTAGATGGGAATTTCCCATCCTCCTTGTATCTTGCACCTACTGAGCCCACTGAAGTCACCATGATAATCAAGTCACTTAAAAATAAATCAGGGAATCTGTCTCAAGTCCCACCATTATTATACAAGCGAGCTGCCCATGTCCTTTCACATGCTATTTCATTACTTTTTAACAAATCACTAGAAACTAGCACTTTCCCACACTCAACACTGATAAGACCTTCTATATTATGTTTGGTAACAGAGCAGGTAATGCACAATTAAACATTAAGATCAACATCACTCCTATTGCTAAACATAATGAGGGCAAATTCCTGGGCCTTCACCTCGACAGCAACCTGAAATTCAGCACACATATCCAACACATAAGAAAGAAAGTGTCCAAAACTGTGGGAATCCTCTCTAAGATACATTACTATGTACCACAATCAGCCCTACTCACACTATACTATTCACTCATCTATCTCTACCTCACATATGCCATTTGTGCTTGGGGATCAACAGCAATTACCCACTTAAAGCCAATAATAACCCAACAAAATGCTGCAGTAAGAATTATCAAGCAATTCAACGCTAGGCAAACCCCCCACTCTTCAAAGACCTAAACTTACTCACTCTTCAGAACATCAACACTTACTACTCTGCAATCTACATTTATAGAACCAAAAATTCCAACATTAACCCCCCTGAACTAAAACACTTTCTTGATAGTTGTGACAGGACCCATAGACATAATACCAGACACAAACATCTCTGACATTCCCCGTGTCCGGTTAAATCTATACAAAAATTCAGTGTACATAAAAGGGCCTAAAATCTGGAACTCCCTGCCTGAAAACTCTAGAACTGCAGACACAACCTCCACTTTCAAAAGCACCGTTAAAAAACATCTTATCTCACTTACGCACCCAACCGGTAGCTAACCACATGAAAACTACTTTATCTTGCACATATCTACAGCAACATACACTTATTGATATCTGTGATTCCCCTTAATTTGCACATGACTAAACAAAATTCTAATACAACTATTGCTTCATAATTTTTAAGCAAGCCATAAGTTTGCCTAAGACACTCCAATTTAGAAACTGTAGTAGGTTGGTAGACAGCAACCACCCAGGAGGTCTCACTCGTCCTGCCAGGTGACTGTGAAACAGAAACCTGAAACTGTTTTACATGATGGTAGGATTGCTGGTGTCTTTTTTCTGTCTCATAAACACGCTGGATAACAGGTATATCTAGCTACTTCTACTTACACTTTAGGTCACACTACACTGGCATACACATGCATATATATACATACACACATCTAGGTTTTTCTTCTTTTCTTAATAGCT
The DNA here is from genome assembly GCA_009830355.1 of Cherax destructor. Lineage (NCBI taxonomy): Eukaryota > Metazoa > Arthropoda > Malacostraca > Decapoda > Parastacidae > Cherax > Cherax destructor. The sequence goes on along the minus strand of WNWK01047106.1, from coordinate 6,772 downwards.
CTTGTTCCTTTTATTTTCTCTATTGTCCATGGGGAAGTGGAAAAGAATCTTTCCTCCGTAAGCCATGCGTGTCGTATGAGGCGACTAAGATGCCGGGAGCAATGGGTAGTAACCCCTTCTCTTGTACAAATCTACTAAAAACGAGAAGAAGAAAACTTTATAAAATTGGGTTGTCTGAATGTGCGTGGATGAAAAGTGGATGATAAGAAAGAGATGATTGCCGATGTTATGAATGAAAAGAAGTTGGATGTCCTGGCCCTAAGCGAAACAAAGCTGAAGGGGTAGGCGAGTTTCAGTGGGGAGAAATAAATGGGATTAAGTCAGGAGTATCTGAGAGAGTTAGAGCTAAGGAAGGGGTAGCAATAATGTTGAAGGATCAGTTATGGAAGGAAAAGAGGGAATATAAATGTAAATTCAAGGATTATGTGGATTAAAATAAGGGTCGGATGCAAAAGTGGGTCATAATAAGCGTGTATGCACCTGGAGAAGAGAGGAGTGTAGAGAGAGAGAGAGATTTTGGGAGATGTTAAGCGAATGTATAGGAACTTTTGAACCAAATGAGAGAGTAATTGTGGTAGGGGACCTCAAATGCTAAAGTGGGAGAAACATGCAAGAGGGGTAGTAGGTAAGTTTGGGGTGCCAGGTGTAAATGATAATGGGAGCCCTTGATTGAACTTTGTATAGAAAGGGGTTTAGTTATAGGTAATACATATTTTAAGAAAAAGAGGATAAATAAGTATACAAGATATGATGTAGGGCGTAATGACAGTAGTTTGTTGGACTATGTATTGATAGATAAAAGACTGTTGAGTAGACTTCAGGATGTACATGTTTATAGAGGGGCTACAGATATATCAGATCACTTTTTAGTTATAGCTACAGTGGGAGTAAAAGGTAGATGGGATACAAGGAAAATAGAATCAGTAAGTAAAAGAGAGGTGAAGGTTTATAAACTAAAAGAGGAGGCAGTTAGGGTAAGATATAAACAACTATTGGAGGATAGATGGGCTAGTGAGAGTGTAGGCAATGGGGTCGAAAATGTATGGGGTAGATTTAAAAAAGTAGTGTTAGAGTGTTCAGCAGAAGTTTGTGGTTACAGGCGAGTGGGTGCTGGAGGGAAGAGGAGCGACAGGAATGATGATGTAAAGAGAGTAGTAAGGGAGAAAAAGTTAGCATATGAGAGGTTTTTACAAAGTAGAAGTGATGCAAGGAGGGAAGAGTATATGGAGAGAAAAAGAGAGGTTAAAAGAGTGGTGAAGCAATGTAAAAGAGAGCAGATGAGAGAGTGGGTGAGATGTTATCAGCAAATTTTGTTGAAAATAAGAAAAGTTTTGGAATGAGATTAATAAGTTGAGGAAGCCTAGAGAACAAATGGATTTGACAGTTAAAAATAGGAGAGGAGAGTTATTAAATGGAGAGTTAGAGGTATCGGGAAGATGGAGAGAATATTTTGAGGATTTGTTAAATGTTGATGAAGACAGGGAAGCTGTGATTTCATGGTGTAGGGCAAGGAGGAATAACATCTTGTAGGAGTGTGGAAGAGCCAGTTGTGGGTGTAGGGGAAGTTCGTGAGGCAGTGGGTAGAATGAAAGGGGTAAGGCAGCTGGGATTGATGGGATAAAGATAGAAATGTTAAAAGCAGGTGGGGATATAATTTTGGAGTGGTTGGTGCTATTATTTAATAAATGTATGGAAGAGGGAAAGGGTACCTAGGATTGGCAGAGAGCGTGTATTGTTCCTTTGTATAAAGGCAAAGGGGACAAAAGAGAGTGCAAAAATTATAGGGGAATAAGTCTGTTGAGTGTACCTGGTAAGTGTATGGTAGAGTTATTATTGAAAGAATTAAGAGTAAAACAGAAAGCAGGATAGCAGATGAACAAGGGGGCTTTAGGAAAGGTAGGGGTGTGTAGACCAAGTGTTTACAGTGAAACATATAGGTGAACAGTATTTGGATAAGGGTAAAGATGTTTTGTGGCATTTATGGATTTGGAAAAGGCGATGATAGGGTAGATAGGGGGCAATGTGGCAGATGTTGCAGGTGTATGGAATAGGAGGAAGGTTACTGAAAGCAGTGAAGAGTTTTTATGAGGATAGTGAGGCTCAGGTTAGAGTGTGTAGGAGGGAAGGGGACTATTTCCAGTAAAAGTGGGCCTTAGACAAGGATTTTGATGTCACCGTGGTTGTTCAATATATTTATAGATGGGGTTGTAAGAGAAGTGAATGCAGGGTCTTGGCAAGAGGTGTTGGGCTAAAAGATAAAGAAGCAAATACAAAGTGGGAGTTGTCACAGTTGCTTTTTGCTGATGACACTGTGCTTTTGGGAGATTCTGAAGAGAAGCTGCAGAGGTTGGTGGATGAATTTGGTAGGGTGTGTAAAAGAAGAAAATTGAAAGTGAATATAGGAAAGAGTAAGGTGATGAGGATAACAAAAAGAATAGGTGACGAAAGATTGGATATCAGATTGGAGGAGAGAGTAGGAGGAGGTGAATGTATTCTGATATTTGGGAGTGGGCATGTCGCGGATGGGTCTATGAAGGATGAGGTGAATCATAGAATTGATGAGGGGAAAAGGGTGAGTGGAGCACTTGGAGTCTGTGGAGACAAAGAACCTTGTCCATGGAAGTAAAGAGGGAATGTATGAGAGTATAGTTATACCAACGCTCTTATATGGGTGTGAAGCATGGGTGATGAATGTTGCAACGAGGAGAAGGCTGGAGGCAGTGGAGATGTCATGTCTGAGGTCAATGTGGTGTGAATATAATGCAGAGAATTCGAGTTTGGAAATTAGGAGGAGGTGCGGATTACCAAAAAGATTGTCCAAGAGCTGAGGAGGGTTGTTGAGGTGGTTTGGACATGTAGAGAGAATGGAACGAGACAGAGTGACTTCGAGAGTGTATAAACTGTAGTGGAGGGAAGGGGGAGGGGTCGGCCTAGGAAAGGTTGGAGGGAGGGGGTAAAGGGTTTTGTGTGCGAGGGCTTGGATTTCAGCAAGCATGTGTGAGCGTATTTGATAGGGGTGAATGGAGGCATATGGTTTTAATACTTGACGGCTGTTGGAGTGTGAGCAAAGTAACATTTATGAAGGGATTCAGGAAACGGCAGGCCGGACTTGAGTTCTGGAGATGGGAAGTACAGTGCCGGCACTCTGAAGGAGGGGTGTTAATGTTGCAGTTTTATAACTGTAGTGTAAAGCACCCTTCTGGCAAGACAGTGATGGAGTGAATGATGATGAAAGTTTTTCTTTTGGGGCCAAACCCTGCCTTGGTGGAATCCCATGTGTTAATAAAATAAAAAATCATGCCAAACAGCACCATTTCCATTAATATGTAAACAATTGTTAAATTCTTAAATATTTTGAACTACCCAATTTTGTAAACCTAGTTAATCACTACAATTATCAAACCCTTTAAAACCAGTATAATTATTGTATCACTATAGAGTAAGATCTAAAGTATAAGACTCCTAAATGCCTAGCATACTATTCCTTTTGTAATAATTATTTCATAAAAATGTAAAATACCTAAAATATTAAAGCCCACTTTGTAATATTATCTAAATAAAGTTAAAAATTGAATTGAACAAGACGCCACAGATCCAGAGGTTGAAAGTTTAGGCGCCGTTTTCCTTAAATTACCGGTATTATGGTCACTAGTTTTGGTCACAACCTCCCAAAACCTTGAAAGTCATCATCACGGGCACTCCCATCGGTGTTAGAACTGTCACTGGGGAACAAAAGTTTTCCCAAACTCCCCAGGAGTGAGGAGTTTCTTCACGAGGCATGGTGAACAAGGTGTACTAACATGGCGTCCCACAATGCACCACTGGGTCCCCGATTTTTTCCACTGTGCACAGACTACGCAGACCCATTCTCTCACCCCCTAGGGCCTACCAGTTTTTTCCCCCTAATTTGAAGGTGCTGGAATTTATGCGATTAGACGCGAAAAACCCTGGGCTAGCCAACTAGTACAGCTGAAACCCAAAAGGTTAACCCTTTCACGTCAAGACCCCTGCTCACGAACTTGCTCTCAGTGTCCAAGAATTTAAAAAAAAATCTTGTGAAATGATAGAGTATCTTTTTCCCCGGGTAATGACATCAAAAGTACGAAATTTGATGAAAAACTTGGGAATTACATTTACCATATTTTCCCAATTCCATTGTTCCATTCTACCAAATCATAGCTGTTTTGCTAGCTAAATTTGTTCTATCAATTAGTAAAGAAACTGCCCATTTACCTATTTCATCTATCTAATAGTGACTAGTTGGGACTTAATTTCATACACAATTAGTAAGGCCAGTTTCAAAATAAGGTCCATAATTAAAATACAAACATTTCTAGCACTAAATAACATTTTTCTGTTCATTAGTCATGCCCCCAGGCCCTTTCCATTTTGAATTTTTTTCACAAAAAATTAGAAGATTTACTGTTATGAGACTACTGATTATTGTAAAAGTTTATAAAAAATCAGCGCATATGTGAAAGCATATTAGACCCAAGTTGACGTGATTGGACGTGTGACGTGATTTGTTTACTATTGAACATGGGCAAAACAAACATATCCGGACTTTTTGCCGTGTCATTAAAATCTTCCATTCTATAAAATGAGACCAAGAAAACGAGAATACAACCATAAATACATACAAAATACACTGCAAATTGGTGCTTTAAACCAAAAACATGGCTTTTTTTCCTATGTACTGCAGGATTTTTTTATACTGCAACACTGCACACGAGCACTCCCTACAAAGAAAAGACCGGCAGGCGTTAACATCCCCCAATAAAAAGCAGGGGTTCCACTAGCACGTTGAGAGACAACACAATAAGTGTCAGGGGCCAAGACTGTTCAACTGCCTCCCCACATACATCGGGGGGATTACCAAAACCCCTGGCTGTTTCCAGGACTGGACACACCTAAAGTCGGTACCTGACCAGCCAGGCTGTGGTTCGACGTTTGGGCTGCGGCGGCCCGCAGTAACAGCCTGGTTGATCAGGCCTGATCCAACATGAGGCCTGGTCACAGACCGGGCCGCAGGGCGTTTACCCCGGAACTACTCCAGGTATACACTGACCACTCAGACCCATTCCCATATTAGGCTTACCAGCTTCGCCTGCAAGATTTGAAGGTGCTAGAATTTTGGCAAAAATTTCGGGACCTGCCAATGGGTAAAAAACAGCCTGTAATTGTTTTACATGATGGTAGGATTGTTTTGGGTCTTTTTTTTTTTTTCTCATAAACATGCAAGATTTCCCATGTCTTGTTATACTTCCACTTACACTTAGGTCACACTACACATTCATGTACAAGCATATGTTTACACACACCCCCTAGGTTTTCTTCTATTTTCTTACTAGTTCTTGTTCTTATTTTCCTTATCTCCATGGGGAAGTGGAACAGAATTCTTCCCCCCTATGCCATGCGTGTCAAGAGTCGATGCCAGGGGGAAGGGGGAGTAACCCTTCTCTTTTTTACATTACAAAGTTAAAAAAAAAATTTTTTTTTTTTTTTTTGGGCCCCCTGCCTTGGTTGGAAATGGTGATTTGTTGAAAAGATGATTACAGAACCACACTGGCTTAAGCCGTAATATTACGGCACCGGGGTTTAAAATTAATTTATGGATCTTCCCCCCCTTTTTTTATTAAACTTCCTTTTCACTTGCAATCAGGGGGACATGAACCCCCGAACACTACTGCAAAGCAAATATGCTTGAAAAAGGGGAATAAGTGGGAGACATTTCAACTTGTGTGATAAAAGAGCCAAATACTATGTGGGCTTGATGTTTTTTTATGGGCTACATCTGTTATATTCCCTTTTTTTAAAAAGAAACGTTTGACCAGATAAATTGCAGAATCAAATTTATTCCCCATTTTTTTTTCATTTGATACCCTGTGGATTTTTTTAAAAGTATTGAGTTAAAAAAAAATTATCAAAATTAATGAATTAGGGGACCAGGGGGTTTTTAAAGGCATTTGTGCTTATACTACAAATCTTTTGACAAAATTGTCTGATATTAACTTAAAAAAAAAGTGTGTTTGTTTAATAAAACACATTTAATATATAACTATTTTTTTTTTTTTTTTAAATAATATAGGTGGGGGGTGCCACCAGAGCAAATTGTGGGAAATTTTTCTGATTGATAAAAAAGGTTTTAAAGGGAAAAATTTTTTTTATTTCTCCCAAAAATTTTGCATCCTCCGTTTTTTCCACCAACCCCCCCCCTTTTTTAATCCAAAAAAATACATTTTATGTAATAAGGACAAATTTTTTTGGGAAAAATGATGTTAGAGAGGTTAAAAATTTTTAACTGTCCAAGATTTTGAGTTTCAAAAAATTTAAAGTATAGTATTAACATTCCCCTTTGTCTTTTTAGTTCATGAAGTACTATTAAATATGTACTTGGGTTGGGGAATTGATACCCCCTTTTTTTATTACCCTTTTAAGCATTGGGGCCATATTTGTATAACCCCTTTTTAACGGATATATTTTCCCATCAGTTGTCAATAAAAATTTTTTTACTTTCTCATTAAATAATTGGGAAACAAATAGTTTTTTCATGGTAGGAACAGTTTTAAAATTTTTAACTTTACCCATAATCCAGATTCACAATATTAAGGGGAAATTTTTGGGGGAAATCTTGCCCTATTGTGAAGGTAAATTTTCTTTTTAAAGTCTTTTTTTTTATGGATTTTTTAGGACATATCTTCATCTGTGAATACCGCTGTAGTAACAAACCGAAAGGGGGGTCCAGTATGCCACAGATATCATCTCCAAAGAC
>WNWK01047105.1:0-14064 GCA_009830355.1 Cherax destructor | reverse complement strand
AATTTGTCAATTTTATGCATGTGATCAGCGACGTCCCTGTGCGAAAACTTGAAGATAATTTGAACGCAGGTGAATCCTGCTTAAAAGGTTTTGATTGTTATTACAATGTATTGTTGGCAATTGATTATTTTATTTAAATAAATTAAAAAAAATTAGGTCCATATTTAATAAATTTCTAACCATTAAAAAATAATTATTAGTTTTTGTGCGATATCCGGAGAATGCTTCGTCTGATTGGCTTCAAACTTTTATCACTGATACATTTTTGTCAAAGGAAGGTTGGCATTGTTACTGAGCTGTTCAAATCCTACTTCGTTAATTTTGTTAAGCAAATTAGGATATTGGCTTCATTGTGATACCTTGGGAATGATTCTTCTGATTGTCTTTAAACGTCTAATGCCGCAGCACCTTAGTGGGAGATTCGAACTGTTATCGGCATGTAGAGGTTCCAGTTTCTCCAGTTTTATTTTATAATCTAAACTGTGCATATCGGGTAGCTTTGGCAGTCACGCTCATAACATTTTAAAACTAGTATTTACGGGATTATCAAGATATTAAAGTAAAACATTAATGTGATGTGAAAAAAAATATAAAAGTTTAGTTTATGGTATTTTGAAAATTAACTTGTTTTTATTAATATATTCATAAATTTTAACTGAGTTTTATTTGATATTTGATATGTTTTAGGATACCTTGTGTTCTTTGTCTTCCAGTGCTCGTGATTTTGTGTTTTTATCCATAAATTCTTGTGTAAGACTTAAGAGTTCCAATTCATGGCTCTTTTAAGGAGGTGAGTTGTAGCCACACTGCTTCTTGAGGGTTCTGAGATTACGCTACTGTAGTGGTTGTAGGTTATTGAAAAGCTGAGTAACAATAACCATGTACTCCCCAAGGCCGCTCCATAACAACAACAACAATAACAAAACAATTATAAATGACTGAACCAAACAAACAGTATTCAATCCTCATACTGCTCCCAACCCCTTACATTCCTCCTTTCCTAAATTACATTATATCATCCAACTTATAAATCCAACCTATCTGGAGGTTTGACAACTCTGCTGGAACGCCGGAGAATTGGAGGGTTTGCGCTGTCCTGAGGTGCCTTCTCTTCTCTCACCCGGCTGGTTCCCTTAGCAAACCTCCCAGGAGGTTCTTCCTGATGCTAACCTGCTCTTTAAGTTTATTACCAATATTATCTGTTGTGGCCAGTTCCTCTAAACCACTCCTTACTGCTTCTGGTACTGTTGGAATCAGTGGTTGCTCTCCACTCCTAAACCTTGGCATGAGCTGATCTATATGCCTTTTCCATATCATGTTACCAAACCCTCTAATTAACACTTTGTAATTCCTAACCCCTAATACCTCCACAATTTTTCCTTCTACCCAAGGGTCACCTTTCCCAAAATTCCTTGCATACACAGCATCATCAACCTTAAAATGATTCACCACTCCTTGAAAGTCACCAGCAGGCATGTTAGACAATGAATTGTCCTCTTTAATATGACATTTGACAGCCGATACAGGGACTTTGAAAGTCCTATGAAACATCATTTCTGCTGGTGTCTTATTAGTGGAGGAATGAACAGTTTTCCTATGGTTATATAAGAACCTACATAATCTGGTATTGAGAGATCCTTTTGTAAACTTGTGTAACCCTTCCTTCAATGTCCGTACCGCTCTCTCTGCCAGACCATTTGATGATGGATGGTATGGGGCTGGAGTAATATGTTCAATACTATTCTTACTAAAAAAAGCTTCCAGTTCTTGGGATACAAAGTAAGCAGCATTATCTGACACAACTATGTCTGGTAACCCAAAATTACAAAAGGATTTCCTCAGTAACTCAGTAGTCACTGTGGATGTCATAGAACTAGTGACTTGCACATCTAAGAATTTTGAAAAAGAATTCACAATTACCAAAAAATATTTGCCCTCAACTGGACCTGCATAGTCTATATGCACTCTAGACCATGGTTTCCCAGTGCTGGGCCAAGATAGGACAGGAGATGAAAGTGGCTTAAAATTCTGAAAACAAATGGGACAACTCTTTGTCACTTCTGCAATATCTTGGTCCATCTTTGCCCACCAGACCCACTGCCTAGCTTCTGCTTTCATAGCATTGATACCATTATGACCTATATACAGATGCTCCAATACCTTACATCTCAACTTTACTGGCACTACCACTCTGTTCCTATGAAATAATACATCATCATGAACAGTCAGATCTGATTTGACTGAATTATAGTCAGATAAAAATACATTATTTTTACCCCAACCATATTTAACATTATTTACTACTTGGGATAATACAGCATCTATCCCAGCTTCCTCTTTGATTTTGTCAAATGATAAATGTTGGAAATCGATGGACTCGACTAATCTTATATATTCTGAAGGTGTACCTGACTCTAAGCTGTGATCTTCAATAGGTAATCTACTAAATGCATCTGCAATAACATTTTCCTTGCCAGCCTTGAATGACAACTCATAATCATACTGAGCTAATAACAGAGCCCAACGCTGAATTCTGGCATTTGCATTTACTGGAATATGTTTTCCTTTTCCAAACAACCCTAGCAATGGTTTATGATCTGTGCGAGCAACAAACTTTCTCCCTAGCAAAAAATATCTGAATTTCTTAACAGCATACACCAAAGCTAGACCTTCTTTATCAAGTTGAGAATAATTCTGTTCTGCTGGAGAAAGTTTCTTACTAGCAAAATACACAGGTTTTCCTGGCCATTTACTACCTGGATTAACACACATCCAACACCCACAGAAGAAGCATCAACCTCAATTATTAATGGATGTTCTCCCGTAAAATTAGTCAACAAAGCTGAACACACTAATTGTTTTTTAATCCTTTGAACAGCTTCCTCTTCCACTGTAGACCACTCAAATGTAGCCCCCTTTTTTAACAAATCATACAGTGGTGCCAAAAGTAAAGAAAAGTTCTTAATAAACTTACAATAATATGTCACCATCCCCACAAAGGACTGAACTTTCCCTACAGACGTAGGTGAAGGTAAATTCACAAGAGCCTCCACCTTCCGAGAAGAAGGTTTAATACCTTCCCCTGAAATTTCATACCCCAGATATTCAATAGATCTGGTTTTCAATACTGACTTATTCTTATTTAGTACTACATTATGCTTCTGTAAAATACTCAACACCTGCCGGAGTCTAACATCATGCTCAGCTTCTGTGGCACCACATATTATGATATCATCTAAATAGGATGCTACCCCATCCAGTTTAACAAACAATTGGGAAATAAATTTCTGGAAAATACCAGGAGATGAGGAAATTCCAAAGGGTAATCTCTTATATTTAAAAAGGCCCCTGTGGGTATTAATTACTAACAGTTGTTGGCTCCTCTCATCTAAAGGTATCTGTAAATAAGCATCCTTTAAATCTAATCTTGTAAATATTTTACCTTTACCTACTACAGACAATAATTCCTCAATCCTGGGTAAAGTATATCTTTCACAATGAATTTGCTCATTTACATATTTAAAATCCCCACAAATTCTCATAGACTTACAGTCAGCCTTCAGTACTGGCACAATAGGTACAGACCATTCACTATGCGATATAGGCTCAATAATGCCTTTCTGCACTAGTTTTTCTAATTCTTCCTCAATCATCTCTTTGTGAAAAAATGGTACTGGCCTTGCTTTCACAAACTTAGGGACAGCATCACTTTTCACATGAATTTGTGCAACGATGCTGGAGATAGGTTTACTAGAATCTACCCTAAAATTATCTAACATTTCTTCAGCACTGTCTAGTTTGTTAATTTTGGTAGATTCATCCAATCCAGCAAGGTAAATCCCTACCTTTTTCATGAGGTCTTTCCCACACAAGTTACTATTATTGGATTTCACTACATAAAACACTTGTGACACCTCTAATTTATTATAACTTACCGGCAAAACCACCTGTCCCAGAAGGTTTATTTTCCCATTATCATATGCAGTTACCCTCCTAGAACATGGTTCAATGTGCCCCTTTACTGCCTCTACCCAGTCTTTGGATAAAGTCGAGATGGACGCCCCACTGTCAATCTCAAAGGGTACCTGTTTATTGTTAATGATAAACCCATATTTATCTGCCTTCATGGAAAACACACTATCCTCTAAGGCATATAAGCTCATCACTTCCTCATCTGCCGAACTATCACCGCCGCCATCCAGCGGTGACTGCTGTGTCCTTGCTGTCCTGTTTTTTCCAATACTCGATTTTGATACAGCCTTAGGAGACACTTTTGAAAATTTCTCACTACACACTCTTCTCAAGTGGCCTTTCTTATGACACTTATTACAGAAAAAGTCTTTAAACCTACAAGTACTACTACCGTGCTGGAACCCACAATGTTTACATTTCACAGCATTAATCACTTGTACCGCAGGAGCAGAGTTCTGATCTGTAACAAATGCCTGTTCCAATTTCAAAAGTTTGTCAAATAGTTTTGCAGACTGCACACTTTGCAAATCCAAATTTTCTGCAACTAGGTGAGGAAAATATACTTCATCCACCACCGCCATAAACAACTGGTCCCTCACTCTGGGGTCAAATTGTCCCCCAAAGGTACAGTTCACAGCCAACACTTTTAAATCTGTATATAATTCATACAAGGACTCACCCTGTCGTTTCTTCCTCTGCTGAAAAGCCAACAAACTGCGGTGGTAGGCTGGTTTCACTGCATAATAACTTTTCAGTGCCACGACCAAGTCGTCGTAACGCTTCGTGTGTGGTAAATCTGGTGCACACACATTATCTAAAACACTGTAAGTTTCTGATCCCAGGGACACTAGCAAGAAATTCCTCTTGTTATCTTGCTCTTTAATTCCTAAGTGAGCGAAATTGGCTTCCAACAAGCTTAGCCAAAGCTCCAAAGAAATCTTACGTGGGTCGAAAGGTTCCAACCTTCCTTGTGATGCTGCCATGTAATGTCCTCGGCTGGCAATATCTCTACTACTTCAGGCCACATTGGCCCACTATCCTTGGCTCTGATGATCCCATCTTCGTCGCCACTGTAGTGGTTGTAGGTTATTGAAAAGCTGAGTAACAATAACCATGTACTCTCCAAGGCCGCTCCATAACAACAACAACAATAACAAAACAATTATAAATGACTGAACCAAACAAACATAGTATTCAATCCTCATACTGCTCCCAACCCCTTACAGCTACCTTGCCTCTTGCTTGTATTGAAGTACAGGTGCTGGGGTTATGGTTCTCGTGTGAGTCTCAGAACGCCTAGTCGGATCGGTTTCAATTTCTCAACGGTGTTGAACAAAACTAAGGGAAGGTTCATACAACTATTGGAAAGGACAGGTGCCCTTTTGTCATCTTCAAGAGTCCTTTTCTTATTATAGTTTCCATGTAATAACTTGGAAGCCTTTTCTAATAGGCCTCAGATTTTCAACACTGGTGAATACTACAATCAAAAAAAAGGTTCAGATTGTTATTGCTGTGTTGATGCTAATTTGCCAACTTTAGTTATAAAAAAGGTGTATTTTATTCTGAACTATATCGACTATGCCTCATATGAGTGACTTCAATATTTAAGGGCAGATGCATCCTACAAAAAATGATAACACCCTCTAAGATTAGGCTGTATGGATAACACTTGCCCTGTTACTAATACGGTTCATAAAACTGAAATGTCTAGATTCCAGTGCCTCTTCTGATCGGCATCAAGTCAAAATGCTTGTGTGTCTTAGTTGTGAAAAGTTTTTGAATGATCTCGGGCTGTGTAGGTGCAGATTTCGCCAGAATTATTAATGCAATTGTTGGGTACTATTGTGTTCATGCGATAAGCTGAAAATACAACTTAAGAGCAGCTTTAAACTTAGTCCTACTGTATTTGATTCTAAGGAAAAAAATGTTGTTGCTTTTCGTGTTATGAATAGTGTGCCTAATACGAGAGGCTTCAATTTTTCTAAGCCTGTGTATTTTACTATTTGAATATTCGGAATAGTTATAGGCAGTTCAGGTGCCAATTTGCCATTTTTATTGAGGAAATTGGATTAGTATTTCAATTTTTTTGCTATTATAAAAATCTCTGCTGATCAGCTTTAAATCTTCACCTCTTGTACTGTACTGGCTGGGTTTATGGGAAACGCGGGATACATTTCTTGAATCACGCAGCAACTGAAAGAACGCTAATTATTATTATTATTAGTAGTAGTAGTAGTGGTAGTAGTAGTAGAAAAAGTAGTAGTAGTAGTAGTAGTATCAGCAGCAGTAGTAGTAGTAGGTGTAATACTTTGAGGGAGAATATTTTAACCCTTATTGACAAGATTGCGACTGTTGCATAATTTATTATTGACAATGTTGAGTTTGTGTTACAGATTTTATTATTAGCAAGAATGTTTTGTCTTCTTCAACACAGCGGAGATAACTGGGTGAGTACGGGTGTTGAGGAAGGTCTGTTGCATAATTATGAGGGTTTTCTTCGGGTACAAGCGGTATAATATACCAACACAATGTAAGAAACACAAACAGAATTTGTGTAAATTTCAGGGTGATGTGAAAAGGTGCAGTACACTTGTCCCATCGTTGCAAACACCTGTAACATAACAGGTGGCACTTCTAAGATTCTCTATGTTAGAATATTTTTAGTTGAATGTTCTTTTATATTATTACTATAACATATAAAATTATGTGGAAGTATTGATGATTAGCATGATCAAGGGGTGATTAAGAAAGTATCCCCCCCTACCAATAGGGTGGAGGGGGGTCCTTGCACCACACACACACACACACACACACACACACACACACACACACACAGTTACCCTAGTAACAGATACCATATATCACAAAAGAGGAACATAATGATATATACTACTGATCACGTACTTACCTTTTAGAGACCTGTGTAGCTTGCTTCTCTGTATGGGCAAGAAGGCTTCATTAACTTCAAAACTGCCTATAACTGACTGAGAAACTGGCCCTCTCCGCTGCCTGTCCCACACACTATAACGTCTAGACTAGCTCCCAGGAATGTTGTAAATTACAGTATGTAGATCAAACGTATGTGGATATATTGTTATATCTATAAACTCCTGTAGTTACTGGACCATCATACAGTGACAGTGATCTTCCCTCAACAATCAGCAGATTCTTTCCACTTCCAACCTGCAGCGCTGTATAACCCCTGTGGTTTAGCGCTTCTATTTGATTATATTAATAATAATCCACCTCCACCCAGAGAGGAAACGTGAGTTGACAATAATGTAAATTTGCAATTAATCATAATTAATTTTAGTAAGATTTCAAACTTTTTGTTTTATTATATTAAACTGTAATCATATATGTTATATACATACATATATATATATATATATATATATATATATATATATATATATATATATATATATATATATATATATATATATATATATTATATATATATATATATATATATATATATATATATATATATATATATATATATATATATATATATATATATGCAAAACAACCACTATGAAAAATAGAAGAATTCCAAGCGCTTTCGTGACTACTCACATTATCAAGGAACTATAAAAGGAAACGTGAGAAGAAGGCTTATAAAGAGGCAGAATACACCTCACAGTCACATTACACTAACAAAGACAACACCTCACAGTAGCGTAACATCTCACGACTCTGTGAAGAGGAACATAAGAAAGGACCTGAAACTCTTCCCAAGAATTAAGATTAGTCCAATTTATCATTAAATTCTTCCCAAATTTTATTAATTATAAATGAATCCAATTTATATAAACCAAAAGAAATATTCATATTATTTTCAAAACTGCTTTTAATGAAACATGATTCTATTATATTCCTCTCAACCATGGACTTGCTTGATACAACCTTCTCAGCATTTTGAAAATCAATTGGATGGTTAAAGTCTCTCACATGAATAAATAGAGCATTAGAATCTTGTCCAGTTCTAATGCTATATTTATGTTGTTTTAATCTTAGTTCAAGACTTTTACCAGTTTGACCATAATAAACTTTATCGCATATTTTACAGGGAATCTTATAGACACATCCGTCAGCATTTTGGGGAATTTTTTATCAAAGTCTTTTTACTGTATCAAGATTTTTAAATACAACTTTGATATTAAAATTCTTAAGAAAAAGGCATATCAACCAAGTTTTTCATGGTAAGGGAGAACCAACATATTTTGGTTGAATAAGGTTGGTTGTCCCTTTTGGATTGTAAAAGTATTTCTAGCTATTTTAAAAGATTTATCAATTATGTTTCTTGGGTATTTTAAATCATTAGCTATTTCATAAATTTTAGAGATTTCTTCATCTATGAACTCTGGACTACAAATGCGTAAAGCTCTCAAAAACATAGAAGAAAACCGACACTTTAACTCTATCTTGATGTGAAGAGTAATAGTGTACATAGGAACAATTATTTGTAGGTTTTCTGTAAATTTTAAATTTAAAATCAATGTTACCCTTAATAATAAAAACATCTAGGAAAGGCAATGAGTTATTTACTTCAAATTCAACAGTAAAATTTATAGAATGAGCTAAGCTATTTAATTTAACAAGGAAATGGTTTATGTCTACATTCTTAGGCATAAGGCACAAAATGTCATCAACATATCTATACCACTTAGCTCTATTGGAAAGGATTTTGTTAAGCAATCTTGTTTCGAAAAATTCCATATATAAATTACTAAGAACAGGTGAAAGAGGATTTCCCATTGCCATACCAAACTTCTGAGTGTAAAACTCATCATTAAATACAAATTTTGCATCAACAATACAAAGTTTAATAAGTTTAATGATAGTAGGAACTGGCAATGGTAAATCGTAATTAACCAGTTCTTCAGATAAGAACTTTAGTAAATCATCAACTGGAACTTTTGTAAACAAGGAGGTAACATCAAAACTAACCATATTGAAATCATTTAAATCAGTCAAGGTGCTTAATTTATCAACTAAATCTAAGTTGTTTTTAACATTAAAATTAGAAATTTTTCCAACAATTGGGCTCAAAATATCAACAAGCCATTTAGAAAGTTTATAAGAAACTGAACCTATGGAGCTAATAATTGGTCTAACAGGATTACCAGGTTTGTGTGTTATAATTTATCCCACCAACTCCATTTCCAAAGAAGTTTCCAACATTTTTTCTAAGACCTCATTCCGAGTATCCACCTCCACATCCACCACTATTAAGGACATTACCAGTAACAGACAGGAAGAGCTTCAATCCACGGCAGGGGTATACACAATCCCTTGTAATAGCTGCAGCAAATTATACGTTGGCGAAACATCCAGAGACCTACAAACACGCATTTCAGAACACCAGTACGCAGGCAGATCTGACGACTCAAGAAATGCCTGTGTTCAACACCGAAATTTACACAACCATTTAATCAACTACAGAAACGCAAGACTCATCGCCAGAAGACAACACGCAATACCGAAGAATCCAGAATCATCACTCATCTTATATCCAACAACTTCAACCAGAACAAGGCTTTCAAACATAGCTGAACCTATTGCCAAGAAACTTCTTCCCAAAACCACCTAGAACTCAAGAATTACACTGCAGGTCCTTTAAGTCACACTATGTTTTTTAAATATCACACTACTTTTAAGACTCATATGCAGCTTTTCCACCTGACCCAGCATTCTCCACCTGACTATACCCATATATATCTCCATGTTGCTCATTTTTCAGGTAGATCTGTCTGTGACTCGATAAAGCCCTGCGTGGGCGAAACGTTGTCAATAAAGGATCACATTATACTGTTATGGGGTTTATTTTTCCATTGTGTCGGTATTTTATACCATTTATTTCCAATTAATCCATACATATAAGTAAAGATGGATTAGTGGAGTAAATTTTTTAATTAATTCATCTTTTTCCCTTCAATAGATGCTTTATTGTTTTTATTGAAATTGCTGTTAACTGTTTCTAAGGGATTCTTCTAAGTTTAGAATAGGTTTCAAAATCATCAAAATAGCTAGAAATACTTTTTAATCAAAGGGACAACCAACCTTATTCAAAAAAAATATTTTGGTTCTCCCTTACCATGAAAACTTGGTTGATATGCCTTCCTTTTTTTAAGAATTTTATATCAAATTGTATTTAAAAATCTTGATACAGTAAAAGCTTTTGATAAAAATCCCCCAAAATCTAGGATGTGTCTATAAGATTCCCAAAATTGCGATAAAAGTTTATTATGATCAAACTGGTAAAAGTTTTGAACTAGATTAAAACAATAAATAAGCATTAGAACTGGACAAGATTCTAATGTATTTATTCATGTTAGAGACTTTAACCTCAATTGATTTTCAAAAAGCTGAAAAAGGTTGTATCAAGCAAGTCCTGTTGAGGGGGAATATAATAGAATCATGTTTCATTAAGAGTTTTGAAAAATAATATGAATATTTCTTTTGGTTTATATAAATTGGATTATTTATAAAATAAAATTTGGGAAAAATTTAATGATAAATTGTAATCTTAATTCTTGGGAAAATTTAGGTCTTTCTTATGTTCCTCTTCACAGAGTCGTAGATGTTAGCTACTGGGAGTGGTCTTTTAGTGTGATGTGACTGGGTTGTGATTCTGCCTCTTTATGCCTTCTTCCCCAGTTTCCTTTATAGTTCCTTGATAATGTGGTATCACAAAGGCGGAATTTTCTTTTTTTCATAGTGGTTTTTTTGCATATTTTGATATCACCTGTTTTACTGTGATCTTTTGCAATATATAATATTAATAATTATATATATATATATATATATATATATATATATATATATATATATATATATATATATATATATATATAAAAAAAAAAAAAAAATTTTTTTTTTTTTTTTTTATATATATATATATATGAGATATATATCATTAGCATAAATTTAGATGGTTACTAGTGCCTAAATCAAGAGACATGTACATTTCCACCTAGATACATGTATATTTAAGTAGTCCTCTTTCCCGCCAACTCTCATCAATAATTTATTCCTTAAATGAATTAACGGGAAAATGTAAACTCAAGACCCAAATGTCATAAAGCAGCCACGCAGCGGACAGCCTTGCAGACTCTTCATGTAGACCAGTTCCTCCCAAAAAGCACAAACATTCCGCTTGCACAAACCAATCAGGGAAAAAAAACGCCAACAAAATCTCAACTGTCCCTGGAAAAGACAAAGCTTGTCCCTAGCGGTGAAGGCATCACAGTCGGGAGTTTTCCCTTTTCAGTTGTTCCAAATTTCCTTCCGGGCCTCGCCTCCATCTACGGCCATTCGAATTATTAGTTCTTCCCTAACCGTCCCCGTACTCAACGAACAGAGGTGCATTTGTTGCGGGCATCAAATGATCAATTTGGCTACATGGTCTAGTCTATCTTACATAAAAGGGGAAGTATGCCAGGAATGGGGTCAGTAATATAAAAGCAAATCTCGACACAGTCAGTTACCCGCAAAACGGAACCCTCTGTTAAATTTGGGGTTATTTTGTGTGTGTGTGTGTTTTACTCACCTAATTGTACTCACCTAATTGTGGTTGCAGGGGCGAGATTCAGCTCCTGGCCCCCCTCTTCACTGATCGCTACTGGGCCCCTCTCCCTGCTCCATGGCTTTATCATCCCCGTCTTAAAGCTATGTATGGTTCCTGCCTCCCTACATCATTTGCTAGATTTTTCCCCTTTCCCTGACTACTCTATGGCGAAGAAATCTTCCTAACACCCCTTTACTCATCTGAGTCTTCAATTTTTGTGACCCTTGTTTCAGTGCCCCCTCTCTGGCATCCTGTCTCTGCCCAACTTGTCTATTCCACGTAAAATTTTTGTATGTAGATATCAGTCTTCCAACCCTCCTGTCCCCAGTGTCGTCGGGATTTCGTAGGACTTTCCCCCTTAGCTCTGGAACAAACCTTGCCCAAAACCTTTCACTTTCTCTTTTCTTGACGTGCTTGCCCAGGTATGGGTTCCAAACTGGTGATGCATACTCTAGTATGGGCCTGACGTACACGGTGTACAGTGTCTTAAATGATTCCTTACTAAGGTATCGGAACGCATTCTCAGGTTTGCCAGTCGCCCGTATGCTGCAGCAGTTATCTGGTTGATGTGTGTTTCCCGGGAGACGTGCTTGTGTTATACTCACCCCAAGATCTTCCTCCTTGAGCGAGGTTTGCAGTCTTTGGCCACCTAGCCTATACTCTGTCTGCGGTCTTCTTTGCCCTTCCCCGATCTTCATGACTTTGCATTTGGCGGGGTTAAATTCGAGAAGCCAGTTGCTGGATCAGGTGTCCAGCATGTCCAGGTCTCTTTGAAGTACTGCCTGATCCTCATCTGATTTGCCTTCCCTGATTCCGTGCTGGTTGTCGTTTATAATCTTGTTCCATTCCAGGTGCTCCACTATTCTCCTCCTGATAATCTTCTCCATGACTTTGCACACTATCACGTAAGTGATACTGGTCTATGATTTAGTGCCTCGTTTCTGTCTCCTTTCTTAAAAATGGGAACTACTTTTTGGTCTTCCATACCTCAGGTAGCTGCCCAGTTTCAAGGGATGTGTTGAAGATTGTGGTTAGTGGCACACACAGCGTCTCTGCTCCCTCTCTAAGGACCCTCGGGGAGATGTCCAGTCCCATCGCCTTTGAGATATCAAGGTCACTGAGCAACTTCTTCACCTCCTCCTCAGTTGTGTGTATGTCATCCAACACTTGTTGGTATATTCCTTGTTGGTGTCCCACTCTGTTCTGTCTTCCCAGAGTCCTTCCTGTCTTCACTGTAAATACTTCCTTAAATCTCGTGTTGAGCTCCTCACATACTTCTTGATCGTTTCTTGTCAGTTCCCCACCTTCATTCCTCAGCCTAATCACCTGGTCTTTGACTGTTCTCTTCCTCCTAATGTGATTATACAGAAGTTTCGGGTCAGACTTGACTTTCGATGCTATGTCATTTTCATACTGTCGCTGGGCCTCCTCTACCTGTGCATACTCGTTTCTGGCTCTACGACTAATCTCCTTTTTTTCCCCTGAGTCATTTGCCTTCTGTACTTTTTCCATTCTCTAGTGCATTAGTCTTTGCCTCCCTGCACCTACGGTAAACCAAGGGCTCGTTCTGGACTTCCCATTATTTCTGTTGCCCTTGGGAACACACCTTTCCTCTGCTTCCTTGCTTTTTGTTGTTATTTATTTCATCATTTCGTTTACTGATTTTCCTCCCAGTCTGTGCCCCATGAACCTCCTCGGGAAATTCCTCTCCCGTGTAGTCCCCCTTTCATAGTCTGGTTTTTCCCCTTTCAACTCCTGTTCCCCTCTTCTTTTAACTCTGCTTTGTCTCAAAGCCCCAAGGGGCCTCTATGTGATGTCCTCAATGTCTGAGCTGCTCGGGTGAACACGAGGCCAGTCTTGCTGGTTCGCCCTCTCCTCTCTTTTGGTAGTGTCCCTGAATGTTTATGCATGGGGCCAGTACCACATCCATCATCTTGGCTCTCCATGTTTCGGGCCCCCCATGGGGCCCCAGATTTTCCCAATCGTGTGTGTGTGTCTGCCGAATAAAAAGCGCTTTGGCTTATTGTAAACTTATTAAAATATATTTAGTGGATTAGGTAAATTAAGTTGCGCTTGTTATAGTAAGGTTAGGTAAGTTTTTTTAAAGGGTTTTTTTTTCAAAAAATTTTTAATTTTACATAAAAATAAATCCAAAAATATATATATTTAAACGTATAAAAGAAATTTTTGGAAAGGACATAATTTTTTAAAAGAGTTCTTGCTAATTGGCAATTTTTTCTATTCCAAAATTAAAATATATATATATATATATATATATATATATATATATATATATATATATATATATATATATATATATATATATATTTATTTTTGGAGCATTGAGGGTTGGGGTTTAGCGAATGTTCTGGGAGTGGGACGGATTGTGAAGGACCCGCCTGTATTAACAGGCCGTGCAGTTTCCTACTTTCCTACTATCTTTCTCTTATATATATATATATATATATATATATATATATATATATATATATATATATATATATATATATATATATATA
>WNWK01047104.1:0-14065 GCA_009830355.1 Cherax destructor | reverse complement strand
ATCTGGATCTTGCAACTGTTGTTACACTGATGGTAAGTATTTTTTTTATTTAAAGACATATCTTGAAAATTTAATGAATTTAATTGAATTGTTACAACTATTTAAATACAAAAAGAAAAATTAAAATTTATGAATTTTATTCTCATATTTATTTACTAATAAAAATGTATATGGGTGTGAATTATTTCATAAGAACGTGTAAGGAATGCATATGTGTAAGGAATGTGTATTGGTAAGGAATGTATATTAGTAAAGAATATATATTGGTATGGAATAAAATAGGGTTCTCATATAGCCTTATGTTCTTCAAACCTTTGTATACTTTTGAAATTAGCGAGCATAATATTATTTCAGGAATTTAAAAGGTATGTGAATAATCAGAAGGACGGATGAGTTTCTCGTACCGCGGACCGTAATTTGACTGTTCAACGGTCTAACATCTAGGCTAACCCAGGCCTCTAATAAGAAGAATTCTTAGGTATTACTGAATTACACTCCATCAAAGACACCAACTGTAACCTAACTGAACTCCTTCCCTTGGCGCAGGAGCTTTAACAGTAGATGTATTCTTACACTACCCACTTCCCTTCAAATCCATCCATGTAGGATTGCGTGGTCCTGTGGATAAGAGCGTCATTTGTGATTTTCGCTCACCATCCTCGTCTAGTTGCAGTTTTGTTATTGATTCAATACCACTTGTTCGTTGTTACAAAATTATAAAATACTGTTCGTGGGGGTAGTACACCAAACGGGGAGTAGAATGAAATTAGCTTAGAGGCACCCATACCACCGTATGTCCTCGGATCACGGTAAAACAACTAGCTCTGCTGTGTGCGTGATTCTTGTAGGATTGCCTTGTCCTGTGGGTTAGAGCGTCATTTGTGATTTTCGCTCACCATGAGGCGAGCCAAAATGACACACACACACTCACACACACATGCACATGTTCTCCACATGCACCTCAAATGTTTACACTTTACTGCTGGTAACTTCACTTTTTTCCTTATTTATGACACAGCCTGACTATGGAGGTCTACTGATATACCAACCTTCACTGATACTTTTATTTTGTTTTCACTTTCTTCCTTTTGCTTGTTTGTTATCTTTTCACACTTGCTATATGCTACCTCACAGTTCACTCCCTAACCAACTTCACAGTTGACTTTCTGACTTTGTGTTTACTTTTCCTTGTAAGTCGATACTTTGTAGCTCTGTGGCAGCAGGTGCCTTCTAGGCCTCTAACAGACTTTGGCACTTTCAAATTTCCTGAAATTTCAGACTTCCTCTTCACCATTTCACTTTTAAGACTTCATTCTCACTTGTTGGAATGTTCACTGACCCAGTCTCTATCACTGGCTTCTGCTAAGAGTTAAAACACGCACTAAAATAGGTTGCAAACACTGGGGTCCTGGGAACAAGTCCCCGGTACGACTGGAAAACATTAGGACGTGTTTCCATGTTCACCCATCAGTAAAATGGGTTCAAGGTGTTAGTTGACTAGTGTGGGTTGCATCATGGGACTAACGTGACCTAATTTGCCCATAATGATCTGCATAACAAAGGGCTTTCTATATAGCAGAATATTATTGATGTCAGAAAGGTCTGTATACCTTGTACATGTACTTGCAGAAATAAAGATTTATTATTATTAAAGGGAGAGGGTGTGTATTGAAAAAATAAGGCTGTGTGTTAAAGGGGTAGGGTGGGTGTTAAAGAGAAAATGTGGGTATTAAGGATTCATGAGCCGATGTTAAAGTGGAGAGGACGTATGTTAAAGAGGGAAGGTAGGGTGTTAAAGGAGGTGGGTCGGTGTTAAAGAGGGAGGGTGCGTGGTAAACCTGGGAGGGAGAGGGAATGGCCTCTAGGTAAAGCATGTTCTTGGCTGTTGGGAGTGAAGGATGGATGAATAGGAAGGATTGGTGGGGAAGGGGACAGTGGGTTTTTGACAGGATGTGGGGAGGGGTGTTTTGATCCAAATATTTATAATAAAAGTGATGGGTGAGGGAGGGATCTTTGGCGCGGAAGGATTGCTGACACTATTCGTCGCTCTGAGAGAACAGACTGTTCGTCTCTCTGTGAGAACTGTCTGTTCGCCTCTCTGTGAGAACAGTCTGTACATTCTCTGAGAGAGTGTACCTACTCCGTGAACATACTGACTGACGTAGATAAGCTGGTCACAGAGAAGGTTGCGCCTGGGGAGTTACTCAGAATGAAGTTTTTTTTCACCTCATGACTCCTACTTTGCCCTAGAGGAGGAGATTCAATATATCTTTCGGCAAATTCCTGTCTGCTTCCTCAAATATTTCCACACCTTCACATATACTCAATGAAGAGTTAATGTGTAGGTACAACTGTAGAGTCAAGTGAATTTTCCCGAACCTCAAATCAAAGTTCACTGTTAAATGGGGTTAAATCCGAATGGGGACTTGTAACAAGTGGTGTTCCACAGGGATCAGTCTTAGGCCCATTGTTATTTATAATATATATCAATGACCTTGACGAGGGAATTACTAATGATATGAGCAAATTCGCCGACGACACGAAGATAGGTAGGATAATTGATTCAAACATAGATGTCATAGAACTTCAGGAAGATTTAGACAAACTTAATTCGTGGTCAGAAAAGTGGCAGATGCAATTCAATGTAGATAAATGCAAGGTTCTGAAGCTCGGGAGTGTCCATAACCCAAGCACTTATAAGTTAAATAACGTAGAACTTAGCCATACAGATTGCAAGAAGGACTTGGGGGTGATGGTAAGCAGCAACCTTAAACCAAGACAGCAATGCCTAAGCGTACGTAATAAGGCAAATAGATTACTGGGATTTATATCAAGAAGTGTTAGCAACAGAAGTCCAGAGGTTATATTACAGCTTTATACATCATTAGTAAGGCCTCACCTAGATTACGCAGCTCAATTTTGGTCTCCATATTACAGAATGGACATAAATTCATTAGAAAACATTCAGCGTAGAATGACTAAATTAATACATAGCATTAGAAATCTTCCTTACGAAGAAAGATTGAAGACCCTTAAATTACATTCACTTGTAAGACGTAGAATGAGGGGAGACATGATCGAGGTATACAAGTGGAAAATGGGTATTAACAAAGGGGATATAAATAAGGTCTTGAGGATATCTCTCCAAGAGAGAACCCACAATAATGGATTCAAGTTAGATAAGTTTAGATTTAGAAAGGATATAGGAAAGTATTGGTTTTGGAATAGGGTAGTTAATGAGTGGAACAGTCTGCCTAGTAGGGTTATTGAAGCTAGGACCTTGGGTAGTTTCAAATTTAGGTTGGATAAATACATGAGTGAGAGGGGTTGGATTTGAGTGGGACTCAAACTTGAGTTAATAGAATCTGAAAAGCTTATTTCTTGGGTAGAATTGAAAATTAGGTTATGCAATTATTCTGTTAGTGGGATGGATTGTGAAGGACCTGCCTAGTATGGGCCAACAGGCCTGCTGCAGTGTTCCTCCTTTCTTATGTTCTTATGTTAAACTCTGCCAAAGACATAGCTATAGATTTTACCTTATATAACATTAAATAGGCAGATTTTTATTATGTGTGACTGCTTGCATTGACAATCATTCAAACGTGATATTAGGTCTCATTATTAATAATCTACACTCAAGAGTCATGTCCATCACCTTCATCTGAGAAGCTGATCATTGTCACATCTTCAGTAATAACGAGGCCGATACCTTCGTTAAATCAACATCATAGCTACAAATGATTTCTTGGGTCTTCCCAGGAGCCAGAGCCACTGCTTCTTATGAAGAAGAAACCACTACACCTTACCTAGAAAGTCAGTGGATAGTATTTTCAACATATTCCAATCTGAGTTCCTGCCACTATGCTTATCACGTGAGGTGATACTTGGCGCATCTCTCACTAAACTGATCTTACCTTACTCATCTCCAACCTTACATAAACCAAGAGTTTCAGCTAAGATGTCAGTGCAGCACAATCTTGTATATTCCCTGCCCTCTCTGTGATTTACCTTGCCGCCGTCTACTTAACCTCTATGAATTGTACCACCTTTATTCACAGTAGATATCTTCCTCACTGACAATTGCCCTAACATCATCAACTCTATGATTCTCTTCCTCATAGCAAGAAACCTGACTGTGGTTTAGTAGTTTATGTATCCATTATCGTACATATTCGAATGTATGCAGGATGTTTCTCTCCCTTTCATATTTTATGACTCATGCTTTCTTTTACCTACCATGACTCATGGTTCCTTCTACCTACCATGACTCATGGTTCCTTCCACCAACTATGACTCATGGTTCCTTCCACCAACTATGACTCATGGTTCCTTCCACCTATTGTACATTATGTAAGACAGCATTGGAACCTCAACAATTCTGTAATGTACACTGCCTGTATTGACGGTAAAATAATATACTGAGAAGAAAACTTAACAATAGCTTACACAATACACCATACACTTAGAATCCGCTTACGCTGGAAGTGAAGATCCACACTTAAACACTACATGTTTAGTCAGGCGACCTCTGTCAGGACAACAACACAGAGGGTCCCTGGGATAATGATCTCTCTGCCTGAAGAAGGAGGAGCTATTAGCGTGTTTACTCGTAGTTTTCTTAAATTACTATTTTAGGTATCAGTTTTTTTACTGATGGTGAACAGGCTACTTATAGCTACATGTAACTTTTGTACCCTCCTGGGAAGGGTACAAAGAAAGATCGATACAATTAAAAAAATGAGTTATGCCTACAGAAAAACTGTTCAATAATTTGGCAACATTTTGGTGTAAATATCATCTTCGTGTATATTTTTAGAGCGAATTATTATACCTACAACATTTATTGTGAAGGCGCCACAGTTAATATATCTCTGCACATGAAATAAATATTCGGATTATTTCTTATTGTTAAACTTTATTTTTTATCTTTTTTATCATTACAAACTGGGAGGAGCTATCATAGGTGAAGGTGAAGCTGAATTTGTTTATGTAGAGCTGAAGACACCATGACGTCAATAGGTCACTCAGGGCTCTATGTCACATATTTACAAAACTTTTGACATTTTCATTATTCCAGCTATTACATATTTTTCATAATTATATAAGAAACACGTTTCATATCATACAAACATACTAGAACATATAGACACAATTGTGAGGTGTGGTAGTCGAACACTTCATGTTGTGTAAAGCAAGTGTATTATAATTTTACCGTCTCTCTGGTTCACCAACACCAGAGAAGCTGTACTCACCTAATTGTGGTTGCAGGGGTCGAGACTCAGCTCCTGGCCCCGCATCTTCGCTGTCTGCTACTGGGTCTCCGCTCTCCCTGCTCCATGAGCTTTATCATACCTTGTCTTAAAACTATGTATGGTTCCTGCCTCCACTATATCTTTCTCTAGACTATTCCACTTCCTGACTACTCTGTGGCTGAAGAAATGCTTCCTAACATCCCTTTGACTCATCTGAGTCTTCAGCTTCCAGTTGTGTCCCCTTGTTTCTGTGTTCCCTCTCTGGAACATCCTGTCCCTGTCTACCTTGTCGATTCCCCGCAGTATTTTGTATGTCGTTATCATGTCTCCTCTGACCCTTCTTTCCTCCAGTGTTGTTAGTCCTATTTCCCTCAACCTTTCTTCATAGGACAGACCCTGAGTTGTGGAACTAGCCTTGTCGCAAACCTTTGCACTTTCTCTAGTTTCTTTACGTGCTTGACCAGGTGTGGGTTCCAGACTGGTGCTGCATATTCTAGTATGGGCCTGACGTACATGGTGTATAGTGTCTTGAACGATTCCTTGTTTAGGTAACGGAACGCTAATCTTAGGTTTGCCAGTCGCCCATATGCTGCCGCAGTTATCTGGTTGATGTGTGCCTCCGGAGATGTACTTGGCGTTATACTCACCCCTAGGTCTTTCTCCTTTGCCGAGGTTTGTAGCCCTTGTCCACCTAGCCTGTACTCTGTCAGCGGTCTTCTTTGTCCTTCTCCAATCTTCATGACTTTGCATTTGGTGGGATTGAATTCGAGAAGCCAGTTGCTAGACCAGATGTCAAGCTTGTCCAGGTCTGTTTGAAGTCCTGCTTGGTCCTCTTCCGATGTGATTCTCCTCATTAATTTCACATCATCTGCGAACAGAGACACTTCTGAGTCTATCCCATCCGTCATGTCGTTTACATATACCAAGAATAACACTGGTTCTAGGACTGACCCCTGCGGTACGCCGCTCGTCACAGGCGCCCACTGTGATACCTCATCACGCACCATGACCCGTTGTTGCCTCCCTGTGAGGTATTCCCTAATCCATTCCAGTGCCCTTCCTGTTATACATGCTTGTTCTTCCAACTTCTTTACTAATCTCATGTGAGGAACTGTGTCGAAGGCCTTCCTGCAGTCCAGGAAAAATGCACTCAACCCTCCCTTCTCTCTCTTGCCTTACCTCTGTTACTTTATCATAGAACTCTAGGAGGTTTGTTACACAGGATTTGCCTTCTCGGAATCCGTGCTGTCTGGTGTTTATTATCCTGTTCAGCTCAAGGTGCTCCACCATTTTTTTCCTGATGATTTTCTCCAGGACTTTGCACACTATACATGTAAGTGACACCGGTCTATAGTTTAGTGCCTCTTTTCTGTCTCCTTTTTTAAAGATGGGGACTACATTGGCCTTCTTCCATACCTCAGGTATCTGCCCATTTTCAAGGGATGTGT
Source organism: Cherax destructor (assembly GCA_009830355.1). Lineage (NCBI taxonomy): Eukaryota > Metazoa > Arthropoda > Malacostraca > Decapoda > Parastacidae > Cherax > Cherax destructor. Next base: position 7,365 of record WNWK01047104.1, on the reverse strand, counting down.
TGAATATTATGGTAAGTGGCACACTCAGTACCTCAGCTCCTTCCCGAAGAACCCACGGGGATATATTGTCCGGACCTATCGCCTTTGAGGTATCAAGGTCACTGAGTAACTGCTTCACCTCCTCCTCAGTTGTGTGTATGCCCTGTAGCACTTGATACATCCCTTGTTGGTGACGCACCCCATCCTGTCTACCCAGCTGCCTACCTTCCTCCACTGTGAATACTTCCTTAAACCTCAAGTTGAGCTCCTCACATACCTCTTGGTCGTTTCTTGTGAGTTCCCCATCTTCTCTCCTCAGCCTTATCACCTTGTCTTTAACTGTTGTCTTCCTTCTGATGTGACTGTACATGAGCTTCGGGTCAGACTTAACTTTCGATGCTATGTCATTTTCGTACTGTTTCTGGGCCTCCCTCCGTACCTGTGCATACTCGTTTCTAGCTCTTCTACTACTCTCTTTGTTTACTTGGGTTCTTTGCCTTCTGTACCTTTTCCATTCTCTGACACTCTGAGTCTTTGCCTCCCTGCACCTTTGGGTAAACCATGGGCTCTTTCTGGCCTTCCCGTTTAATCTTTTTCCTCTGGGTATAAACTGTTCCTCTGCCTCCTTGCACTTTGCCCCTACGTATTCCATCATTTCATTTATTGTCTGTCCATCCATTTCCCTTTCCCACTGAACCTCCTGCAGGAAATTCCTCATGCCTGTGTAGTTTCCTCTTTTAAAATCTGGTTTGTCTCTTTCGGTACCGTTTTCCCTCTACACCTGTAGCTCTACAATGTACTCAAAGCTCAGCACCATATGGTCACTGGCTCCCAGGGGGCTCTCGTGTGTTATGTCTTCAATATCTGAGCTGTTCAGGGTGAATACAAGGTCCAGTCTTGCTGGTTCATCTTCTCCTCTCACTCTGGTCGTGTCCCTGACATGTTGGTGCATCAGGTTTTCCAGTACCGCATCCATCATCTTGGCTCTCCAAGTTTCTGGACCCCCACGTGGTTCTTGGTTCTCCCAGTCGATCTCCCTGTGGTTGAAATCGCCCATGACCAGTAGCTTCGCTCTGCTCATGTGCGCTTTTCTTGCCACCTCCGCCAGAGTGTCCACCATCGCTCTGTGTACACTACTGCGGGTAACTGCAGAAGCGTTGTATACCATCACTATATTATATACTTTTACATAAATTGCATATATCAGTTTGAAGAAAAAAATATATGCTTCCCAGTAATATGCTTGCTCGCATTTCCTCGAATATCTCGAGAGTAAGTTACTGACCTATTTACCGTCAACTCTCTATTAATTATGAATGGAATAGCTCGTGGCCTGATAGGCAAATCTCTCACTTCACACGCTGAGAATCCGGGTTCGATTCCCTGCAAGGGTGGAAACATTGGGCGAGTTTCCTTACACCTGTTGTCCTTGTTCACTCATGAGTAACATGGGTACTTGGAACAAAGTTGACTTAATATGCCCGAAATGATCTGCATAACATAGAGCTTTGTATTGTAGGTCATTGATGTCACGCCAGTCTCGGCTGAGTGGTGTTTTGGGGTTCTGGACGTATGTGTTAAGGTTCTGGACGTGTGTGTTGGGGTTCTGGACGTGTGTGTAGGGGTTCTGGATGTGTGTGTTGGGGTTCTGGACGTGTGTGTTTGGGTTCTGGACGTGTGTTTGGGTTCTAAAGGTGTGTGTTGGGATTCTGGATGTGTGTGTTGGGGTGCTGGAGGTGTGTGTTGGGGTTGTGGACGTGTGTTTAGGGGTTATGGACTTGTGTGTTGGGGTTTTGGACGTGTGTGTTGGGTTCTGGACGTGTGTGTTTCGGTTCTGGACGTGTGTGTTGGAGTTCCTGACGTATGTGTTGGGGTTCTGGATGTGGGTGTTGGGGTTCTGGACGTGTGTGTTGGGGCTCTGGGCGTGTGTGTTGGGGTTCTGGACGTGTGTGTTTGGGTTCTGGACGTGTGTGTTGGGGTTTTGGAGGTGTGTGTTGAGGTTCTGGAGGTGTATGTTGTGGTTCTGAAGGTGTGTGTTGGAGTTCTGGTCGTGTGTGTTGGGGTTCTGGACGTGTGTGTAGGGGTTCTGGATGTGTGTGTTGGGGTTCTGGACGTGTGTGTTGGGGTTCTGGGCCTTTTAACTGAAAGCTACCTATTTCACCCGACTGATATATAATTCATCACAAAAACTCATATCGTTGGATTGCAACTACAGTGTCGCAAGAACTCTCACGTGTGAGTCGCGACTAGTGATGTACCTAGTGAAACAAGAAATACTTTCGGTTTAAATGGATCTCGTAGGCCTGCCCCCATTACCCCTCATCATGTCCGGTGTCAGTTATGAGGTGCAACAGCTGTTAAGTACACATTCCTGAAGACATTGTGTGTGTGTAAACTATTGTACACCTTTATTATTCAGACAACTATATTGTTCAACCTTGTACACACCTAGATAATGACTGGCTATTCGAGGGCTCTTTTTGTGGTATAACATAGCATAGCCATTGTGCAAACATGGACCTTATTCTTGATTCACATAAAGGTGAATTTTACAACTCATTGTTACTCATGCATCTGAATTCTGGTAATCGCCAGAGCTGCCTCAAACTTGCCGGACTAAATCAACCTGACTGTCCATTTTTACAAAATAGTTTATTTTCACTAACAGAGGAAGGTGCATTTTTATTCTACTATTCACTGTGTATTTCCGAGTTCTGCATAGTTGGTACAAAAACACTGGTAGTTTAGAACAATTTGTAGCAGTAATGCAGTGTGACAGGTCAGTGAGGTTCATTAACAACAATAGTAAGTTTATGCAGGTTTTTTTGTTCACCGAGTGAAAAATCGTCTGTTATTCCAATACACGTGAGAAAGACGTTTTAAGTGCTACGATAAGTTTTGGGTAAACGAGTTCCACGAGTATTATAGTGTTTATTAATTGTCTCCAGACAAGTCTGGCCTAGTGAGTGACCATGAGAGTGGCACTATACAACCATTGTGCCGTTTTCACCCATATTCTCTGGAGGCTGCCTGTCGGATTCCATGAGATGGTTGCCTAAAGAGGTATGCCTTGTGGCGGGTATCCGACCGTCGTCGCCTTTGTAAACAGAGGTAGCTTGGTAGATGCTGGTTTACTGTCTTGAAGGGTAGGGTATGGCATGGGTTTCATGCCACATCTGCACTACTGGCTGCACTGTGGTCTTCTTGTTGCCGTGGGGGATTTGCGACCATTTCACTACTCCCTTCTTTTCTTTTTCCTTTTTCCTGAAAAACAAAAATAAAAAAATGACCTACCCATGGAGTCCCAGATCCATGAAATTGCTCCTCCCTCCAACTTTTCTACTGCAGCGTCCTCTTACAACCCTATTTCATTATCGGACCATTGTTCGGACTTTTTCTAACAACCTGATACCTTCTACTGGTAACGTTTTGTCACCTGCTTCTTGTATCGAGGTTCCACTTGATTACTTTGATTCATCCGACCTCCACACGTCTTTGATCATGCTTTCGGCTTTTTTGGGAAAATTTTTAGATCGCCTACCCACCTCATGATTGACCACCTCCAGTTCCGCACCTGAACGATCACGACCATTAACGGTTGACACTGCTTTGATAACCTCTCAATCTTCATAGAAAAGACCAACACGACACTCACTTCCCTTACATTCTACGTTTCAAAGTACACAATGGACTAAGTTTTTCAATCTGCAATTGACATCTCCCTTGGGCACCATGTTGGTCAAAATATTTCATTACCTGCAAATGGGGACTTTTACCTCCTAGTCCGAAGACACCTACTGCTTCATGTTACTGGTATATTTCTCTTCTCAGATTATGACTTATTTACAGTGAAATATTCGAGGCCTCAGGGGTAATTGGGGTGAGCTTCGAGTGTTGCTCTCCAAGTTTTCCCTGTTTGTTACACTCCAATGTTAGCCATCCCGTCATGGCCTATATTTTATTGCATTCATAGGATCCTTTTCCCGATGGTTCATTTAACGAGAGTGCACATCTTGTACAAACCGGTATACCACACCATCATATCTTTGTTCATTCTATGCTGCATTACACTGTAGCCCGCATCTAATTGAACAAGTGGTATTGTCTATTCCTTACCGCCACCTCATCTGTTATTAGGTGATTTTAATGCACATATAATTCTTGTTCTTTTTTTATATTAAAGTAACTCTATTAATATCTCATTTACAGTATGTGGACTACATGACTCAGAATGCATATATGGAAGCTACACTGGTGCGTGTAGAAGTAGCTGCCAGACTGGCGAGATTGCTGTTGGAAACTGTTCATCTGGATCTTGCAGCTGTTGTTACACTGATGGTAAGTATTTTTTTTTTTTTAAAAGATATATCTTGAAAATATAATGATTTTTTTTAATTGAATTGTTACTATTTTTTTAATACATAAACAAAAATTTAAATTTATTTGTTTTATTCTCGTATTTATTTACTAATAAAAATGTATATGGGTGTGAATGAATTCATAAGAATGTGTAAGGAATGTATATGTGAACGGAATGTGTATTGGTAAGGAATGTATATTAGTAAGGAATGTATATTGGTAAGGAATGTATGTTGGTAAGGAATGTATATTGGTAAGGAATGTATATCGGTAAGGAATGTATATTGGTAAAGAATGTATATTGGTAAGGAATGTGAATAATAAGCATAAAATAGGGTTCTCATATAGTCTTATTTTCTTCATAACTTTGTATATTTATGAAATTAGCGAGTATAATATTATTTCAGGAATTTAAAAGGTGTGTGAATAATCAGAAGAATGGATGAGTTTCTCGTACCGCGGACAGTAATTTGTCAGTCCGACAGTCTACCATCTAGGCTAACCCAGGCCTCTAATAAGAAGAATTCTTAGGTATTACTGAATTACACTCCATCAGAGACACCAACTGTAACCTAACTGAACTCCATCCCTTGGCACAGGAGCTTTAACAGTAGATGTATTCTTACACTACCCCCTTCCCTTCAAACCCATCCATGTAGGATTGTGTGGTCCTGTGGATTAGAGCGGCATGTGTAATTATCGCTCACCATGAGGCGGGCCAAAACCAAATTTTGTTCGAATCCTCGGCTAGTTGCAGTTTTGTTATTGATTCAATACCATATGTTCGTGGTTAAAATAATATAAAATACTGTTCGTAGAGGCTAGTACACAAAACGTGGAATAGAATGAAATTAGCTCAGAGGCACCCACACCACCGTATGTCCTTGGATCACGGTAAAACAACTAGCTCTGCTTGGTGCGTGATTCTTGTAGGAGTGCATGATCCTGTGAGTTAGAGCGTCATTTGTGATTTTCGCTCACCATGAGGAGAGCCAAAATGACACACACAACACACACACACACACACACACACACACACACACACACACACACACACACACAAACACTCGCACATCTTCTCCACATGCACCTCAAGTGTTTACACTTTACTGCTGGTAACTTCACTTCTTTCCTTATTTATGACACAGCCTGACTATGGAGGTCTACTGATATGCCAACCTTTACTGATACTTTTATTTTGTTTTCACTCCCCAACCAACTTTACAGTTGACTTTTTGACTTTGGGTTTACTTGTCCTTGTAAGTCGATAATTTGTAGCACTGTGGCAGCAGGTGCCTTCAAGGCCTCTAACAGACTTTGGCACTTTCAAATTTCCTGAAAGTTCAGACTTCCTCTTGACCATTTCACTTTTAAGACTTCATTCTCACTTGTTGGGTTGTTCAATGACCCGGTCTCTATCACTGGCTTCTGCTAAAAGCGAAATCACGCCCTAAAAACGATTGCAAATACTGGGGTCCGGGTAACAAGTCCCCAGTACGACTTGAAAATATTAAGACGTTTTTCCATGTTGACCTGTCATTAAAATGGGTTCAAGGTGTTAGTTGACTAGTGTGGCTTGCATCCTGGGACAAAAGTGACCTAATTTGCCCATAATGATCTGCATAACAAAGAGCTTTCTATATATAGTATGTCATAGATGTCAGCTAGATCTGTATACCTTGTAAATGTTCTTGTAGAAATAAAGATATATTATTAATAAAGGGGGAGGGTGGGTATTGAAAAAATAAGGCTGTGTTAAAGGGAAAATGAGGGATGTTTGGCGCAGAAGGATTGGTGACATCATTCGTCGAACTGAGAGAACAGTCTGTTCGGCTCTCTGAGAGAACAGTCTGTTCGTCACTCTAAGAGAACAGTCTGTTCGCCACTCTGAGAGAACAGTCTGTTCGTCTCTACGTGAGAACAGTCTGTTCGATACTCTGAGAGAACAGTCTGTACGCTCTCTAAGAGAGTGTACCTACTCCGTGAACATACTGACTGACGTAGATAAGCTGGTCACAGAGAAGGTTGCGCCTGGGGAGTTACTCAAAATAAATGTTTTTCACATCATGATTCCTACTTTGCCCTAGAGGAGGAGATTCACTATATCTTTCGGCAAATTCCTGTCTGCTTCCTTAGATATTTCCACACCTTCACATTTACCCAATGAAGAGTTAATGTGTAGGTACAACTGTAGAGTCAAGTGAATTTTCATTCAGGTACTGTTTCCCGAACCTCAAATTACAGTTTACTTTAAACTCTGCCAAAGACATAGCTATAGATTTTGCCTTATATAACAATAAATAGGCAGATTTTTATTATGTGTGACTGCTTGCATTGACAATCATTCAAACGTGATACTGGGTCTCTTTATTAATAATCTACGCTCAAGAGTCATGTCCATCACCTTGAACTGAGCAGCTGATCATTGTCACATCTTCAATAATAACGAGGCAGATACCTTCCTTAAATCAAACTCATAGCTACAAAGGATTTCTTGGGTCTTCCCAGGAGCCAGAGCCACTGCTTCTTATGAAGAAGGAACCACTACACCTTACCTAGAAAGTCAGTGGATAGTATTTTCAACATATTCCAATCTGAGTTCCTGCTACTATGCTTATCACGTGAGGTGATGCTTGGCGCATCTCTTACTAAACTGATCTTAACTATCTCACCTCCAATCTTACATATACCAAGAGTTTCATCCAAGATGTCAGTGCAGCACAATCTTGCACATTCCCTGCCCTCTCTGTGATTTACCTTGCCGCCGTCTACTTAACCTCTTTGAACTGTGCCACTTTTGTTCACAGTAGATATCGTTCTCACTGACAATCGCCCTAACATCATCACCTGTATGATTCTCTTCCTCATAGCAAGAAACCTGAGTGTGGTTTAGTAGTTTATGTATCCATTATCGTACATATTCGTATGTATGCAGGATGTTTTTCTCCCTTTCATATTTTATGACTTGTGGTTTCTTCTCCTTCCATGACGCATGGTTCTTTCTACTTACCATGACTCATGGTTCCT
>WNWK01047103.1:0-14065 GCA_009830355.1 Cherax destructor | reverse complement strand
CAAGACAGCAATGCCTAAGCGTACGTAATAAGGCAAATAGATTACTGGATTTATATCAAGAAGTGTTAGCAACAGAAGTCCAGAGGTTATATTACAGCTTTATACATCATTAGTAAGGCCTCACCTAGATTACGCAGCTCAGTTCTGGTCTCCATATTACAGAATGGACATAAATTCGTTAGAAAACATTCAGCGTAAAATGACTAAATTAATACATAGCATTAGAAATCTTCCTTACGAAGAAAGATTGAAGACCCTTAAATTACATTCACTTGTAAGACGTAGAATGAGGGAGACATGATCGAGGTATACAAGTGGAAAATGGGTATTATCAAAGGGGATATAAATAGGTCTTGAGGGTATCTTCCAAGAGAGAACCCGCAATAATGGATTCAAGATAGATAAGTTTAGATTTAGAAAGGATATAGGAAAGTATTGGTTTGGAAATAGGGTAGTTGATGAGTGGAACAGTCTGCCTAGTAGGGTTATTGAAGCAAGGACCTTGGGTAGTTTTAAATTTAGGTTGGATAAATTCATGAGTGAAAGGGGTTGGATTTGAGTGGGAATTGCACATGAGTAAATAAAATTATCAAAGCTTATTTCTTGGGTAGCATTGAAAATTAGGTTGAACAAATATTCTGTTAGTGGGATGGAATGTGAAGGACCTGCCTAGTATGGGCCAACAGGCCTGCTGCAGTGTTCCTCCTTTCTTATGTTCTTATGTGCTTATACCTCGATCATGTCTCCCCTCATTCTACGTCTTACAAGTGAATGTAATTTTAGGGTCTTCAATCTTTCTTCGTAAGGAAGATTTCTAATGCTATGTATTAATTTAGTCATTCTACGCTGAATGTTTTCTAACGAATTTATGTCCATTCTGTAATATGGAGACCAGAACTGAGCTGCGTAATCTAGGTGAGGCCTTACTAATGATGTATAAAGCTGTAATATAACCTCTGGACTTCTGTTGCTAACACTTCTTGATATAAATCCCAGTAATCTATTTGCCTTATTACGTACGCTTAGGCATTGCTGTCTTGGTTTAAGGTTGCTGCTTACCATCACCCCCAAGACCTTCTCGCAATCTGTATGGCTAAGTTCTACGTTATTTAACTTATAAGTGCTTGGGTTATGGACACTCCCGAGCTTCAGAACCTTGCATTTATCTACATTGAACTGCATCTGCCACTTTTCTGACCACGAATTAAGTTTGTCTAAATCTTCCTGAAGTTCTATGACATCTATGTTTGAATCAATTATCCTACCTATCTTCGTGTCGTCAAGGAATTTGCTCATATCACTAGTAATTCCCTCATCAAGGTCATTGATATATATTATAAATAACAATGGTCCTAAGACTGATCCCTGTGGAACACCACTTGTTACAAGTCCCCATTCGGATTTAACCCCATTTATGCACACTCTCTGCTTCCTATTGGTGAGCCATGACTCGATCCATGACAGCACTTTTCCCCCAATGCCATGAGCTGCCACTTTCTTTAACAGTCTCTGGTGCGGTACTCTATCAAAAGCCTTACTAAAGTCTAAATAAACAATATCGAATTCTTTATCGTGATCAACAGCCTCAAAAGCTTTACTGAAGAAGGTTAATAAATTAGATAGGCAGGAACGGCCCTCTGAATCCATGCTGGGTATCATTAATCAAATTATGGTTATCTAGATGGCTTCTAATAATATCAGCTATAATTGACTCTAGTAATTTGCCTACAATTGAGGTCAGGCTTATTGGGCGGTAGTTTGACGGTAGTGACTTGTCCCCTGCTTTAAAAATAGGAATTACATTAGCCATCTTCCACATATCAGACACCGCTCCTGTTTGAAGAGAAAAATTAAAAATGTTAGATATTGGTTCACAGAGTTCCATTTTGCATTCCTTAAGAACCCTTGCAAAAAGCTCATCAGGACCCGGCGATTTATTTTGTTTCAGTCGGTCCAGCTGTTTCATAATCATTTCGCTAGTGACTGTGATATTACATAATTTATCTTCTTCTGGGCCTCTGTAAAAATTAATTACTGGGATATTATTAATGTCTTCCTGTGTGAAAACCGAGAGAAAATAATTATTAAAAATAGAGCACATATCATTCTCCTTGTCAGTAAGATGCCCAAAGTTATTTTTAAGGGACCTATCTTATCCCTAACTTTTGTTCTATAAACCAGGAAAAAATTTTTTGGGTTAGTTTTTGAATCCCTAGCAACTTTAATTTCATAGTCCCGTTTAGCTTTTCTTATTCTCTTTTAACGTCCCTCTTAATGTCAGTATTTTGATTTATAAGATGACCTCACCTCTTTTTATGCGCCTATAAATTCCTTTCTTCTGCCCTAAAAGATATTTGAGCCTATTATTCATCCATTTTGGGTCATTTCTACTTGATCTAATTTCTTTATACGGGATAAATGTTCTTTGGGCAGCCTGTATAGTGTTAAGAAAACTGTCATATTGATACCTCTTTCTTCACCCCAGTCCACAGTTGATAAGTGTTCTCTAAGTCCATTATAATCTGCTAAGCGAAAATCTGGGACCATTACTGAATTATCCCTACTATCATACATCCATTCAATGCTAAAGGTAATTGACTTGTGGTCGCTTGAGCCGAGTTCCTCTGTAATTTCTAAATTATTAACAAGGGTTTCCTTGCTTGCCAGAACCAAGTCAAGTAGGTTATTTCCCTTGTAGGTTCTGTTACAAACTGCTTCAAAAAGCAATCCTGAACTACTTCTAAAAAGTCGTTAGATTCTAAATTCCCTGTCATGAAATTCCAATCAATCTGACTAAAGTTAAAGTCCCCTAGAATTACTACGTTATCGTGTCTTGTGGCCTTAACAATTTCCTCCCAAAGTAGTCTCCCTTGTTCCCTATCTAAGTTTGGAGGACGGTAAATCACTCCTAAAATAAATTTTTCACACCCTCTGAAAATTCTATCCAGACAGACTCTGTATGTGTTAATTCAGACTTTATACCCGTTTTTATGCAACAATTTAAATGATCACGGACATAGAGTGCCACCCCACCCCCCTTCCCGATACTTCTGTCAACTTGGAACAATTTAAAACCCTGAATGTGACATTCGGCAGGCAAGTCCCGATTTTTCATATTAAACCATGTCTCAGTTATTGCAAAAACATCAATATTACCCGTACTTGCAACTAATTTCAACTCGTCCATCTTATTCCTAGCACTACGACTATTGGTGTAATACATATTTAGAGACCCTCCTTTCTCTTTACCCTTCCTGCTCATCTCTGTTTTTCCACTATACCTATTACTGTCCTTGTCATCTAGTGTCACTAGCTTTCCACTATCCACCTTATTCTGCCTATTACTAGTTCTCCTACAACTTATAATATTACTACACTGGGACTTCTATTTTCCCCCAAAACCCATACCACTAACTATTACTAGTTTAAAGCCCTAACAGCTCCCTCCACTGCAGTTGCCAGTGCCCCCACCCCAGACCTGGATAAGTGAACCCCATCCCTGGCATACATGTCATTTCTGCCATAGAAGAGGTCCCAGTTGTCAATGAATGTTACTGAATTTTCCTTACAGTATTTGTCCAGCCAGCAATTGACACCAATTGCCCTGGACAGCCATTCATTTCCAACTCCTCCTTGGCAAAATACCACATATGACAGGGTTCCCACCCTTCTTCCTAATTATGTCTATTGCTGACCTAAACCTGCTAGTCAGGTCCTCACTCCTACGTCTGCCAACATCGTTGCCTCCAGCACTGAGACAGATAATAGGATTGCTCCCATTAACTCTCATGATGTCGTCCAGACGGCTAACAATATCCTCCATCCCAGCCCCAGGAAAGCAAACCCTCTGTCTCCTACTCCTATCAATCAAACAGAAAGCCCTATCCATGTACCTAACCTGACTGTCCCCAACAACAACAATGTTTTTACCTTCCTTTGTGTCTTTCGTCGTGATGCTCCCAGAAGTCGACTCACATTCATCGGGTAGCACGGAGAATGGGTTCGATGTTTCCACAACATTCTCCTGGGTCTTCGTTGTTTCTACCTCTCCACCCGTCCTCTTGAGCCTTAACTTTGTCCCATGCGTTTTAGCCACTGTCCAGGTTCCTTTCCTGGCTTGAGGATTCTCAACAGGAGGATTACTACGAATCCTCTTGTTTTCCTCAGTCAGTCGCTGTATCTCAAGCTTAGCTACCCTCAGTTCTTCCTTCAGCTGCTGGTAGAGTAGCTCAAGAGAGGACATCTTCTTCAGATTGACAGAGAGCACACAAGACACGTCTTCACTGAGTTAAGTCAGGTCCACCACTGATAAACAATAGATTAAAACATCTCTTTGGTCAAAAGAGAGGCACATATAGGCGTATCAAAAGAGGGGATTAGCAGTTAAGAAATCAAAATATTCAATTAAAGAGAGAAATAAAAAAAAGGAATAAGAACAGCTAAAAGGGATTATGAGGCTAGAGTCGCAAGGGATTCGAGGACTAACCCAAAAGGGCTCTTTCAGGACAGATCACTGACAGTGATAAGGAAATGTGTGAACTTTTCAATACCTACTTCCTCTCAGTTTTTACTTAGGAGGATACTAGCGAAATTCCAGAAATAATAAATTATGTAGAACAGGACGATAATAAACTACTATGCACTATTAGGGTATGAATGAATGGTTCAGAGAACCGACGAGTTGGTAAATTAGACACATATGCAACACTTGGGTATCTTTATTGAGGAAACGTTTCGCCACACAGTGGTTCATCAGTCCATACAAGGGAACGTGAAGAACAGGAGGATGTGAGGTTGTCAGTCCCTCAATCTTGAGTCGATGTTGTCAGTCCATCAATCTTGAATAGAATAACAGCATATGAGCAGAGGAAGCTTATACTGTAGACAGGAGAGGTGCAGCAGTTGTAGGAGGTGTCACATTGGTTTAATGTGGAAGTAGGTCGTGCCCAAGGAATAGGCAAGCGAAGAAATCATTGTATTAAGATACAGGAAGAAGATACAGGGATTTCTTCGCTTGCCTATTCCTTGGGCACGACCTACTTCCACATTAAACCAATGTGACACCTCCTACAACTGCTGCACCTCTCCTGTCTACAGTATATAAGCTTCCTCTGCTCATATGCTGTTATTCTATTCAAGATTGATGGACTGACAACATCGACTCAAGATTGAGGGACTGACAACCTCACACTCCTCCTGTTCTTCACGATTCTCCTTTGTATGGACTGATGAAGCCACTGTGTGGCGAAACGTTTCCTCAATAAAGATACCTAAGTGTTGCATATGTGTCTAATTTACCAACTATTAGGGTAACTAGTGACATGGTCCTCAGACAAATAGAGAAATTATAATCTAACAAATCTCCAGGCCCCGATTAACTTTTTGCGAGGGCTTTAAACAAATGTAAAGAGGAACTTAGCATACCTTGGCTAATCTTTTCAATATATCACTACAATCTGGCATAGTGCCATACAAGTGAAAAATGGCAAATGTAATACCTATTTACAAGGCAAGTGACAGGTCCTTAGCTTCGAACTATAGACCAATAAGCCTTACCTCCATAGTTGGAATTGCCGAAGCAATTCGCAGCCATCTCGAAAGGCATAAATTGAGAAATGAATCTCAGCACGGTTTTACAAAGAGGGGTTCCTGTATTATGAATTTACGAACTTTCTTCACTAAGGTATTTGAGGAGGTAGATCATGGTATTGAATATGATATTGTGTATATGGACTTCAGTAAGGCTTTCGATAGAGTTCCACATCAGAGGCTATTGAAGAAAGTTAAGGCACATGGAATAGGAGGAGATTTTTTTTCCTGGGTAGAGGCATGGTTGACAAATAGGCAGCATAGAGTTTGCATAAATGGGTAGAAATCAGAATGGGGGCATGTCACGAGCGGTGTTCCACAGAGGTCAGTGTTGGGCCCCTTGTTGTTCACGATTTACATAAACGACATAGATGAGGGAATAAATAGAGACAAAAGCAAATTTACAAATTTACTGATGACACCAAAATAGGCCGTCCAATTCATTCTAATGAGGACATTAGAGCACTCCAGGAAGATTTGAATAGACTGATGCAGTGGTCGGAGAAGTGGCAGATGCAGTTGTTGGACAGGACAATAACCATGCCACATATAAACCAAATAATGTAGATCTTAATATTACGGATTGCGAAAAGGATTTAGGAGTTCCGGTTAGCAGTAATCTGAAATCAAGATAACAATACATAAATGTTCGCAATAAAGCTAACAGAATCCTTGGCGTCATATCAAGAAGTATAAACAATAGAAGTCCTCAGGTTGTTCAACTCTATATATCTTTGGTTAGGCCTCATTTAGATTATGCTGCACAGTTTTGGTCACCGTATTACAGAATGGATATAAATGTACCGGAAAACGTACAAAGGAGGATGACAAAGTTGATCCCTTGTATCAGAAATCTTCCCTATGAGGATAGACTGAGGGCCCTGAATCTGCACTCTCTAGAAAGGCGTAGAATTAGGGGGGATATGATTGAGGTGTATAAATGGAAAACAGGAATTAATAAAGGCAATGTAAATAGCGTGCTAAAAATATCTAGCATAGATAGGACTCGCAGCAGTGGTTTTAAACTGGAAAAATTCAGATTCAGGAAGGATATAGGAAAGCACTGGTTTGGTAATAGAGTTGTGGATGAGTGGAACAAACTCACGAGTACCGTCATAGAAGCTAAGACATTGTGTAGTTTCAAAAATAGGTTGGATAAATACATGAGTGGGTGTGAGTTGGACCTGACTAGCTTGTGCTATTAGGTCAGATGCCGTGCTCCTCCATTAAGTGAATGTGACTGACCTGACTAGGTTAAGGCATTGGCTTAAGCCGGTGGGAGAATTGGACCTGCCTCGCATGGGCCAGTAGGCCTGCTGCAGTGTTTCTTTTTTCTTTGGTTCTTATATTCTTATAAGAACATAAGAATGGAGGAACACTGCAGAAGGCCTACTGGCCCATACAAGGCAAGTCCTTATCAAAACCACCACTACCTAAGAATTTACTCCCGTACTCACGACACTAATCAAACCCAGCCCATCCCATTCATATATTTGTCCAATCTCTTTTTAAAGCCACCCAAGGTCCTAGCCTCTATCACCCTACTCGGAAGATTGTTCCACGCATCTACAACTCTGTTCGAGAACCAGTACTTGCCTATGTCCTTTCTAAATCTAAATTTATCCAATTTAAATCCGTTATTTCTGGTTCTTACTTGGTTCGATATCCTCAGTATTTTATTAATATCTCCTTTGTTTATGCCCATCATCCACTTGTACACCTCGATGATATCTCCCCTCATTCTACGTCTCTCCAGAGAGTGGAGATTCAACGCTCTAAGTCTATCTTCATACGAGAGATTTCTTATACTGTAAATCATTTTTGTCATTCTTCTCTGTATGTTCTCCAACGAATCTATATCCATTCTGTAGTAAGGAGACTAAAACTGAGCTGCATAATCCAAATGAGGTCTCACTAGTGATGTATAGAGCTGTAAAATAACTTTTGGACTTCTGTTGCTTATACTTCTCTAAATAAATCCTAGCAATCTGTTAGCCTTATTGCGCACACTTAAGCACTGTTGTCTTGGCTTTAGATTTCTGCTTACCATGACTCCCAAGTCTTTTTCACATTCTGTATGATCAAGCTCTACTTCACCTAGTTTATAAATTCGAGGGATATTTTCATTACCAAGAACTAGCACCTTACACTTGTCCACATTGAACTTCATCTGCCACTTTTCAGACCAAGACATTAATTTGTCCAAATCCTCCTGGAGTTCACTGGTATCCTCCTCAGAATTAGTTATGTTTGCAAAGTCGTTATATTGGTGGAATTTAGGGGGGGGGTTATTTGCTGGCTCTAATATCTGTTGTTCTGGAGTGGAGGCCAATGATTGCCTCTGCTCCAGAAGGGTTTTCAGTTGGTGTAAGACTGCTGTCATTTCTTGCCAGTCTTTTTTCCCTCCTGGCCCTGAAAAACCTCTTTTCCTGGAGAGGTTATGTCTCTCCTCCTTTGCTTCCCACAGTCTGACTGGTCTATGCCTTCTTGTCCCCTTTAGATGATGTGAATGGCATTATGCGTTGTAGCATTTTCTTTCTTGTATTGACGAGTGACACATTTTGGGGTGAAATAGGTTACAGGAATGGACTCTCCTGTTGTCATGTGGGTGCGGCATTTTTTTGGGATGGTCAAAGGTGCATGTCCCACCTGTTTTACCAGATACAGTGGACCCTCGGTTTTCGTTGAAAATTCTTTCCAGAATGCTGTTTGAGTGCCATTACCGAACGAATTTGTTCCCCTAAGGACAAATGTAAATTAGATTAGTCGTTTCAGAACCCAAAAAATACACTTACAAAAGCTCTTACAAAAATACATTTACATAATTGTTCGAGTTTGGAGGTGAACGAAAACCGAGGGTCCACGTATACCATGCCTGCAGATACCCAAGGTATAGGGTTCGCATAAATTTGAGTTCTGTTTGCTACCTCCCCTGTATATGGTCACTGTCTTGAACACTATGTGCTTAATTGTCCACTTATTGAGGAATACAGAGATAGACAGTATAATAATCTATGTGATATGTCAAGATATCTTATTAATGAAAATAAGATAATAGATATACTAAGCAAATTTCCTAAATTTGCTTGTAACAGATAAGTGAACTGTAGATATAAATCCATTTGTACAATTGTTAACCCTTTTGGGGCCTAGTTCCTAGGCCTTTTGTGTATCCATATGCTCTTGAGCTACCGTCCACAAGATGGATATGGGGTGCACAATAAACTAGCCACTTCGGTGGCAAAATCTAATCTGTATGAACATCAGTGCTTCCACCAGGTTTTGCTGTTAATGTGTCAACACTATTTCCTAAGGCATCATCCCCTTTTGTTCCATCTCCAGCAGTATCTCTATTTTGCACCTCTGTAAGTTGAATAGCATTGCCTTTACTTGTTTCATCACTAGGGCCAATATCTCCTTTTGGTTCACTGTCCTCCAGGACAACACTAGCACCCTCAAGAGCACTGTCTTCCAAGACAGCCCCATCCAACCCACCCATTTTATTTTCCCAGCTGTCATACCATGGTGACATGTCTTCCAAGAAGTATCTTTTATTGGTGTTCTTGTCTTTTAATTAATATAGATGTAATTTTCTCATATAGGAGTATCTCGTTTGGGCAGACCAAAAAACATTTCTCTGATTTTATATCAGTTGTGGTCGCTGGTTTAAAATCCCTGCACACCCCATGGGACCATTTACCACAGAGATTTCAAGCAATCCAGGCATGCTTTCGTCCGTGACCCTTTCTGCAGACTACACAGATCTTCATAGTGGTGGTCATCTTACAACACTTTACGACTCTCCTAGCTAGCTAGTGTATAATTTCTAGAAGTATTTAGTTGTCTTTACCAGTTCTTCCGGTTTGGCTGGCTAGGGTAGGCTTATTATATAAAAGATTTTATAAATTATATATATATATATATATATATATATATATATATAAATATATATATATATATATATATATATATATATATATATATATATAATATATATAGGGGGGGTGTTAATGTTGCAGTTTTATAACTGTAGTGTAAAGCACCCCTCTGGCAAGGCAGTGATGGAGTGAATGATGATGAAAGATTACTGGAACAATATTTGCTTTCCGTTGTGTATATTGCGACCGCTGACAACTACACGACTTTTTGTATTTCCACATGTAACTATTCAAATTCAAATTCAAATGCTTTATTTCTAGTAATATACAGAGTGGGGTGTACTTATACTAATGTACATTTTATGAAGTAGATATTACAACATGGCCAATAATATGCCTAGGTATGCCTAGGCTTTTCAGGCAGTCTTATGATAGGTCTTACTCAATAGTGACACAATGATTATACTGATAGTAGGGTTAGGTAATTGTAGTGATTAACTAGGTTTACAATATTGAGGTACTGAAATTCAAACATTTAAGAATTAAACAATTAGTTTAAAGAATTTAACAATTAGTTTATATATTAATGGTAAGGTGATGTATTGGCATAATACCGTTTCTAAATTGGAGTGTCTAAGGCAAACTTATGACTAGCTTAAGAATAATGAAGCAATAGTTGTATTAGAATTTTGGTTAGTCATGTGAAATTAAGGGGAATCACAGATATCAGTGTCTTTTTCTGTGGATATGTGCAAGATAAAGTAGTTTTCATTTGGTTAGCTACCGGTTGGGTGCGTAAGTGAGATAAGATGTTTTTTAACGGTGCTTTTGAAAATGGAGGTTGTGTCTGCAGTTCTAGAGTTTTCAGGCAGGGAGTTCCAGATTTTAGGCCCTTTTATGCGCATTGAATTTTTGTATAGATTTAGTTGGACACGGGGAATGTCAAAGAGATGTTTATGTCTGGTATTATGTCTATGGGTCCTGTCACAACTGTCAAGAAAGTCTTTTAGCTCAGGGTTAAAGTTGGAATTAATGGTTCTATAAATGTAGATAGCAGAGTAGTAAGTATGGATGTTCTGGACAGTGAGTAGGTTTAGGCCTTTGAAGAGTGGGGGGGTGTGCTGCCTAGCGTTGGATTGTGTGATAATTCTTACTGCGGCTTTTTGTTGGGTTATTATTGGCTTTAGGTGGGTAATTGCGTTGATCCCCATGCACAAATGGCATATGTGAGGTAGGGATAGATGAGTGAATAGTATAATGTGAGTAGGGCTGATTGTGGAACATAGTAACGTATCTTAGAGAGGATCCCCACAGTTTTGGACACTTTCTTTGTTATGTGTTGGATATAGGTGCTGAATTTCAGGCTGCTGTCAAGGTGAAGGCCCAGGAATTTGCCCTCGTTATGTTTAGCAATAGGTGTAGTGTTGATCTTAATGTTTAATTGTGGATCACCTGCTCTGTTGCTAAACATAATATAGAAGGTCTTATCAGTGTTGAGTGTAAGTTTATTGGCTGTCATCCATGTTGATATTTTTATTAATTCGTTGTTAACAATGGTATTAAGCGTGGCAAGGTTTGTGTGGGAGATGACATAAGTTGTGTCATCTCCCATCTCGTGGAGGATGTGTCTTTAATAGTGACATACTGAAACCTATTAGTGAGGTAGGATTTGAAGTATGCTAGTGCATGACCTCTTATTCCATAGTGGTCACGTTTGTGGAGTAGGATGCCGTGCTTTACTGTGTCGAAAGCTTTCCTTAGGTCAATAAAAAGTCCTAATGGATATTCCTTATTTTCCAGTGCTGTGTAAAGCAGGTCTATCATTTTTACTATTGCATCGTTAGTGCTTTTATTTTTCCTGAAGCCAAATTGGCAGGGGTTGAGTATGCTTTGTCTCGTTATGAACGAGTATAATCTCTTATGCACATGTTTCTCGAAGATTTTGGATAGCAAAGGTAGATTTGATATAGGCCTATAGTTGTTTACGTCTGTAGGGTCACCACCTTTGTGTATTGGTGTAACCCTTGCTGTTTTGAGTAGTGTTGGGAAAGTGCTAGTTTCTAATGATTTGTTAAAAAGTAATGAAATAGGATGTGAAAGGACATGAGCGGCTCGTTTGTATATTAATAGTGGGAGTTGAGACAGATGCCCTGATTTATTTTTAAGTGCCTTGATTATCGTGGTGACTTCAGTGGGTTCAGTAGGTGCAAGATATAAGGAGGATGATAAATTCCCATCTAGGTAATCACTTGCTCGGGCATTGGTATCTGGGATTTTACTGGCAAGATTTGAACCTATGGTTAAGAAGTCATTTATCTTGTTTACTGTATCAATAGGCTGTAGTGGTGTTTCGTTTGATTTAGTTAGGACAATATCTCTAGTTTTTTTTCAGTTTGTGGGTGCCCATAATCTGTGAGAGTGTTTTCCAGGTCTTTTTTATATCTCTTGTTTCATTGAATCTGCTGGAGTAGTACAACTGTTTGGCTTTTTTTCTTAGTTTGGTGAGAACTGATGAATAGTGTTTAATAAACTCTTTATTTATGAATCCCCGTCTATATTGCTTTTCATATTGATGTTTTTTGTTAATGGATTTTAGTAAGCTATTAGTTAGCCACGGGCATCCTAGCCGTTTATTCGTAATCTGTTTCATTTTTATAGGACAATGTTTGTTGTATAGTCTATGTAATTTATTAAGAAAGTTGTCTGTCCAATCATCGATACCCTTGGCATTTGAAAATTCTATAGCCCAGTCAACCGTCTCTAACTCTGCTGTGAAGTTGTTTATTGATGCCTTGTCATGAAGTCTAAATGAAACTTTGGTGTATTCTAGGGGTGGTTTACTAATGTTTGTTAAGAGGAAGGTGGGGTAGTGGTCTGTAGTGCTGTCTGTTATTATCCCTGATTTAAGGGGGGCTAGGATGTTCGTCCATATATGGTCGCTTATGGTTGCACTCGTCTCGGTAAGCCTGGTTGGTTTGGTTATTGTTGGTATGAGAAGTGTGTTGTTCATATTGTTGATGAAATAGGTTACTGGCTGGTCATCTGGTAGGCCAAGGTTGATGTTGAAGTCTCCAGCTAAGATAAGGTGGTGTTTGTTCATTTGATTGTTTGTTATTAGGATTTTTAGTTGATCACTAAAATTTGGGATGTTTGTATGAGGCAACCGGTAAATGGCCCCGATGGTTATGGGAGTCTTAAGGTTTTGTGCAGTAAAATTAGCAAAAATATATTCTCCATATTCATCACTATAGCAAATGGTGTCACAACAGGATATTTCATTAGAGTAATAGATTGCAATACCTCCCCCCGCTTGATGTGGTCTGCAGTTGTGTATTGCTGTGTATCCTGGCAGCGAGTAGATATCTATTGTATCCTGCTTAAGCCAGGTTTCAGTAAGAACAATACATGTGAAGGTTGTCTTTAGGGAACAAAGGAGGGCAAGGAGGTCATCATAGTGTTTGCTTAAGGATCGGACGTTGTAGTTAAGAACTGTTATACTTTTAGTAGTGTATCTCAATAAAAGAAGAAATATTAATTTTCGTCACTCCACCACACTAAGTACCCTTTTGTTACTGTTATTAAGTATGGCAACACTGATGAAAAGGTTTCTGATATAAATAGTCGTATGTTGTTGTATACGTTCACTGGCAACTCTACACTGTTGTTGTATCCTACGTTCACTGGCAACTCTACACTGTTGTTGTTGAATCCTACGTTCACTGGCAACTCTACACTGTTGTTGTTGTATCCTACGTTCACTGGCAACTCTACACTGTTGTTGTTGTATCCTACGTTCACTGGCAACTCTACACTGTTGTTGTTTATCCTACGTTCACTGGCAACTCTACATGACTGCTTCTCGACCTAATGAAAATTATACTCTCTCCCTAACCTACTCAAAGCCTCCATAAATGTTGCTTCTACCTTATACCATCTTACCCAAACTCCTCCCTGTAACAGCTATACAACTAACTCTGGCTACAAGTTAAGACTCACCCATGCTTCTTATACAACCTATTGCTCTCCAAATATCAGATCTAAACTCTCTGAGGCCGATTGAGGAATATAGAGATAGACAGTATAATAACCTATGTGACATGTCAAGATATCTTATTCATGAAATAAGATACCAATTGTACTAAGCAAATTTCCTAAATTTGCTTGTAACAGATAATTAAAATGTAGATATAAATCCAAATGTACAATTGTTAACCCTTTTGGGGCCTAGTGCCTAGGCCTTTTGTGTATCCATATGCTCTTGCGCTACCGTCCACAGGATGGATATGGGGTGCACAATAAACTAGCCACTTCGGTGGCAAAATCTAAAAAATGAGGCCGGTTTTGTGATCAACTGGACTCGTGAGCATAGAGCCAGGAGCACAGTGATTGCAAAGCAGGTCGAAAAATCTATCCTGGCCGACTATGAAAATGACCTTAATGACTTAAGACTAGACATCGCTAATAGAAACAATGTGACTGTAGAAGACTTATTCCGACCTCCACACTCAAACGTCCTCAAAATTCGTTGCTCCACACCTGAGGAAGCCTCTAACCTCCTCCAGCACGGCATCCGAGCTAAAATGTTTATTATTCCTAAC
>WNWK01047102.1:0-14065 GCA_009830355.1 Cherax destructor | reverse complement strand
AGATTCTGTTTGCATTGTTACAGCCCCTTTTTGGAGAGGAAAATTGGAATGGGTGGGGGGGTGGGGAGGTAGATTGCATCCTGGGGTATGTAGATGAACCGATTTTGGTAACAGAGGAGGGGCAGTTGGGGGGGTGAATAGGTTATGGAATATTTTGGGAAGGGATGAAGGTTAATAAGGGAAAATCGAAATTGTTGGAGTTAGGGGAATGGGTGGGTGGGAGGGGAAAGGGTTGGAGTTGCGCAATCCATAACAATTTGTGGAATTTTGGGAATCGAGGCACAGGGAAACTCACAGGTTGGTGGATAGGGCATTGAGTGAATGGTTGGGGGTGGGGCCACTTTATTCAGAGAGCAGGGTTGTCAATACCTTGGTATCCTGTTATGGTTCAGGGCGGGGTGTACCGTTATTAGAGGTAGATGTGAAGCGTTTGTTGAAAAGGGTGTTGGATTTTTGTGTGGGGACAAAGACATTTCTGGAAGTAGTAGTTAGGGGTTATTGGGATGGTTAGTTGGGCCTTTTAGAATAGGTTAAAAGTGTGTTTGTCCGGAAAATACCTGTTGAGGGAGGGGAACGAGGGAAGCGGGTGGGCTTAAGGAGAGAGGTGAGAAGGTGGTGGTTGGAGGGATGTTTTGCATTGGGAGGATGCTGAGAGCGTTGGATAAGACAGATCCACATAGGTGCAAAGAAAGAAGGTTATAGGTCAGGAGACGGGTTATCGTTTTTTCAGGGCATTTTGGACCAGGGAACAGTTACATGTGATGGGGTTGGTGGGGGATGGGATTGTACATGGGCGGTTTGGAAACAGCATATCATGTAGTGTACTTTGGGAGGGTTTGACCGGAGGGATTGGTTGGGAAGTTGGATTGAGGAGGAGGGAGAGTGTCTTCCTTAATTTGTGTTTAGATTTTGTGTGGGTGAATACCAGATTTCGTATTTGATTTTAGATTTCATATTCATTTCGGGGCAGTTGGGAGGGGTTTCGTCGGGTCAGTGCTCTGGGTGCAGGTATGTATGGGACTTGGGAATAGGGGTTTGGGGGATGGGAGACACTTTTGTGAAGGAATATAGGGACATGACAATTAATTTAAAAGGGGGGTGGGAAGGGGGTGAAGAGGGATGGGGAGGGGGTGTTGTTTAGGTTAAAAACCCAGGTAAAAACCATGTTCTCTAAAATAACAACCGACAATAACAAAACAAAAAATGACTGAACCAAACAAACAAGTATTCAATCCCCACTGCTCCCAACCCCTTACATTCCTCCTTTTCTAAATTAATTATATCATCCAACTTATAAATCCAACCATTGGAGGTTTGTTGGGAACGCCGGAGTTGGAGGTTTTTCGAGGTGCCTTCTTTCTCACCCGGTGGCCCCTTATCAAACCTCCCAGGAGGTTCTTCCATAACCTGTTTTAAGTTTATTACCTTATTATCTGTTGTGGGTCCTTAAACCACTTTGCTTCTGGATGTTGGAATATGGTTGTTCTCCACTCCTAAACCTTGGCATACTATTATGCCTTTTCCATATCATTTACCAAACCCCTAATTAACATTTTTTCCTAACCCCTAATACCTCCACAATTTTTCCTTCAACAAGGGCCCCCGTTCTTATACAAGCCCTCAACTTTAAATGCTTCACCACCCTTGAAAGTCACCAGCAGGCATGTTAGGCAATGAATTGTCCTCTTTAACATGACATTTGACAGCCGATACAGGGACTTTTAAAATTCCTATGCATCATTTCTGCTGGGTCTTTTTGTGGAGGAAAAAGTTTTCCTTTTTATAAGGGCCTACAAACTGGTTGAGAAACCTTTTGAAACTTTAAACCTTTCCTTTCAATGACCTTTCCGCCCTCCACCAGACCATTTGATGAAGGATGGTATGGGGCTGGAGAAATGTTCAATACTATTCTTACTAAAGAAGGCTTCCAGCTCTTGTGAGACAAAATAAGGCATTATCTGACAAAACTGTTCTGGTAACCCAAAATTACAAAAGGATTTCCTCATAACTCATATAACTGTGGATGCGGAACTAGTTACTTGCACATCTAAGAATTTTGAAAAGGAATCCCAATTACCAAAAAAAATTTTCCCAAACAACAGGACCTGCATTCTATATGACAGACCTGGTGTCCCAGGCGGGCCAAGATAGGACAGGAGATGAATTTGGCTTAAAATTTGAAAACAAATGGGACAACTCTTTTCACTTCTAAAATCCCTCTTTGGCCACCAGACCCCCTGCTTCTGCTTTCAAGCATTGATACCATTATGACCTATATGCAGATCTCCAATCTTACATCTCAATTTTACAGGCACTACCACTCTATTTCTATACAATAAACATTATCATCAGGATCTGATTTGACTGAATTATAATCAGATAAAAATACACTGTTTTTACACCATCCATATTTAACATTATTTACTACTTGGGATAATACAGCATCTATCCCAGTTTCCTTGATTTTGTCAAATGATAAGTGTTTGAAATCGAAAAATCCAATTAATATTCCGAAGGATACCTGATTCAAGCTGTGATCTTCAATAGGTAATCACAAACATCTGCAAAACATTTTTACCAGCCTTGAATGACAACATAATCATACTGAGCTAATAACAGAGCCCAACTGAATTCTGGCATTTGCATTTACTGGAATATGTTCCCTTTAAAAAACCCTAGCAAGGTTTGATCTTCGAGCAACAAATTTTCCCTAGCAAAAAATTTAATTTCTTAACACCAAAAGCTAGACCTTTTTTATCAAGTTGAGAATAATTCTGTTCTGCTGAAAGTTTTTCTAAAAATCCAGGGTTTTCCATTTACTACCTGGATTAACACACATCCAACACCCACAGAAGAAGCATCAACCTCAATTATTAATGGATGCTCTCCCTTGCCAAAGCTAACACCCAATTGTTTTTTCCAACAGCTTCCTTTCCACTGGCCCCAAAAGCCCCCTTTTTAACAAATCATACAGGGTGAAAAAAAAAGAAAAATTTCTTAAAATAAGTCACCATCCCCAAAAAAAGACTGAACTCTCCTACGCGTAGGTGAAGGTAAACCAAGAGCCTCCAGAGAAAGGGTTTAATACCTGCCCCAGAAATCTCAACCCCAGATATGCAATAGATCTGGCTTTCAACACTGACTTATCCTTTTCAGTACTACATTATGCTCTTTAAATACTAACACCTGCCTGAGTCGACATCATGCTCAACTTCCGTGGCACCCTATTATGAATATCTAAATAGGATGCAACCCCACCAGGTTAACAAACAATTGGGAAATAAATTTCTGGAAAATACCAGGAGAGAGGAAATTCCAAATGGTAATCTCTTTATTTAAAAAGACCCTGTGGGAAATTACAAAAGATGTTGGTCCTCTCATCTGGTATTGAATGCATCCTTCAAATCTAATTTTGTAAATATTTTACCACCCACACAGTAACCTAATCCTGGGTAAAGGATATTTTCAAATGAATGTTTTGATTTACATATTTAAAACCCCACATTTCTCATAGACTTAGAGTCAGCCTTTAATACTGGGACAATAAAGACCATTCATATGCGAAATAGGCCAATAAGCCTTTCTGCACTAATTTTTCTAATTCTTTTCTCAATAGGAAAAATGGATTGAAAACTTAGGAACACATCATTTTTCACATGAATTTTGGCCACAAAGCTGGAGATAGGTTTAAGAATCTACCCAAAATTATCTAACATTTCTTCAGCACTGTTAGTTTGTTAATTTTGGTAGATTACCCTCCAGCAAGGTAAACCCACCTTTTTCATGAGGTCTTTCCCACACAAGTTACTTTATGGGATTTCATAATAAAACACTTTACACCTCTAAGTTATTATATCTTCCGGCAAAACCACCTGTCCCGAAGGTTTATTTTCCAGTTATCATAATTTCCCTCCAGAAATGGTCAATGTGCCCCTTATTCTACCCAGTCTTTGGATAAAGTCAATACCCCCACGTCAATCTCGGTACCTGTTGATTGTTAATGAAAACCCATATTTTCTGCCTTCATGGAAAACACTTATCATCTAAGGCATATAAGCTCATCACTTCCTCATCCTCTGAACTATCACCGCCATCCAGCACCTTTTATTTGTTCTAGGATACTAGGTGATTGCTGTGTCCTTGCTGCCTGTTTTTCAATACCAATTTGATGTTGGAAACTTTTGACGATTTCTCTCACACTCTTCTCAATGGCCTTTCTTAGACACTTATTACAGAAAAGTCTTTAAACCACAAGTACACTACTGTGCTGGAACCCACAATGTTTAATTTCACACATTAATACTTGACGCAGGAGCAGAGTTCTGATCTGTAACAAATGCCTGTTCCAAGTTCAAAAGTTTGTCAAATAGTTTTGCAGACTGCACCTTTGCAAACCAAATTTTCTGCAACTAGGTGAGGAAAATACACTTCATCCACCACCGCCATAAAAAACTGGTCCCCATTGGGGAAATTCAAAGGTACAGTTCCGCCAAGCTTTTAAATCTGTATAATTCATGCAAGGACTCACCCTGCTTTCCCCGCTGGCCAACAAACTGCGGGGTAGGCGGTTTCACGCATAAAACCAGTGCCGCTACCGTCGTCGTGCTTCGGTGGGTAAATCTGGGCACACACATTACCTAAAACACTAAGTTTCTGATCCCAGGGACACTAGCAAGAAATTCCCTTGTTATCTTGTTTTAATTTCTAAGTGAGCGAAATTGGCTTCCAAAAGCTTAGCCAAAGCTCCAAAGAAATCAGTGGGTCGAAAGGTTCCAACCTTCCTTGTGCTGTCATGCTGCCACTTGTTGCGCTTAAGTTCTTTGCAATATCCCGGTGGCAATATCCCTACTACTTCAGGCCACTTGGCCCACTATCCTGGCTCTTGATCCCATCCTCGTCGCCCTGTGTGGTTGAGGTTAGAAAACCCAGAGTAACTAAAACCATGTATCAAGGCCGTCCAAACAACAACGACAATAACAAAACAAAAAATGACTGAACCAAACAAACATATATTCAATCCCATTTCCCAACCCTTACAAGGGGGTTAGGCAGGGGGAGGGGGGGGATTAAGTCATCACTTTCTTTGTTTGTTAGTTAAGGGGTATGGATGTTGGGGTTACATAAAGGTGGGTGGTGGGTGTGGTTTTCCTTCTGGCAGGTGGGCCGGGGTGGGCTTAATAGGGGGGTGGATTGATCAGATTTAAATAATTTTTTGGGCAATTAGGTGAAGGTGAGTCAATGGGGCTTGTGTTTAAGAAGTCGGGTTGTAAGAAGGCAATGATATATGTTTTGTACCCTCAGAATCAGGAACAAAATCTTTTTGTAATAAGGTTATAGGCTAAGATGGAAGTATATGCAAATTTTTTTTGTTTTACCTCCATGCACAATGTTATATGTATGGAAGTTATGTTTTGAGGGTTTTAGTGCCTTGTATTATAATCACTGATGAAGAATGTTGGTTTTTCCAAAACACTTCATTATATGGTTTTTAGTTATAAAGATGTTGTGTTTGTGAGGGTTTATGTATAAAGTTAGGCATGAGGGGGATGGGTGTATGGTGGGGGAAATCCTATGATTGATAGGTCCTTTTTGGGCTGTTCGGCATATGCTGTTTTCTTTTTAATGAAGTATGTGTGGTCCCAACACAGACATATGGTAATTTTCTGGTAATGTAAAAGTTTGGGATTGGTTAAGATTTTTTAGGTTTTGGGAGGTAGGATATAATACTTTTGGTTTGTTTGTTTAGGGCTTAGTTAAGCCCTAATGGGTCTAACCAAAAATACGGTTGTAGGTTTGTATGGGACATAATTATTGTGTTTTGTGGACTGGAACAATATTGATAATGGTATTTCAATTGTCTGTTCTTTTGTTATTATGTTTGACCTATGTATACTTATCTGTAATGATTTAAATAAAATATATAAAAAAAATAACTCTTTACAGTTGTGACCGGGTGTGACTAGTAAATTGCTCATTGCTTTATAATTTGTTTATGATTTCATGTATAAAAGTAAGAATTACTTACTTACATGATTCATTACATTTGAAACTTGTATTCTTTTCTTTGTCCCTTTTGTTCAGCATCAAAACTTGGGGCCCAGTTCTGGACCCATTAAATACCTCATAATCTGTAAATACCTTTTGTAACTTGTCATGATTTGATCCACCTGAGTTCAACCTTTGAACTTGCTCAGCTATCAAAACTTAGAGGCCCAGTCCCTGGACCCAATTACCTCTGTAATCTTCTGACTGCCGCCCACAGGATGGGTATGGGTGCAAATAAAGATATTAAACAACTAAACTGAGTTTTTGGGTTATCCAGGTTCTTCCATATGCTGCTATGTATGATAACTATGTAACTGATTTGAGTATCCTGAATAAACTTATTTACTTATAATGAGAACTATTATATATATTACCTGGCTACTGGAGAAATCCGGGGGTCATATATATATATATATATATATATATATATATATATATATATATATATATATATATATATATATAAAATATATATATATATATATATATATATATATATATATATATAAAAAAAACCTGAGTTTACCTGGAGAAATTCCAGGGGTCAACCCCCCCCGCGGCCCGTTCTGTTGACCAGGGATCAACCGGCTTTTGCTGGCCGCACGCAGCCCAGAACCACAGCCTGGCTGGTCAGGTACCGACTTTGGTGCCTGTCCAGTGCCTGCTTGAAGACAGCCAGGGGTTTGTTGGAATCTCCTTATGTATGCTGGGAAGGAACCTTGGGCCCCTGACACTTATTTTTGTCCCTCCGGGGACCTTCCATTGGGGGGATTTTACTCCTATTTTTTGCTTTTTAGGGGATTTTCAAGTGCAAGTTTGGTACAACCCTCGAGTTTTCCACAAAACAATGTATCTCTCCCGCCTGGTTCTGGGAGTCAGGTTTAGAAACTCAAAGTTCCCAGTAAAGGGAAGGTTTTAAATATTAAAAATATATATATATATATATATATATATATATATATATATATATATATATATATATATATATATCTAGAGGTAAAAAAGCAAATAAAAAAAAAGAGTCAGGGACGTCAGGAAGCACGTCTTTAGTTGTGGGGTTGGAAGGGAACCACTCCAGTTTTTGAAAATCATGAATAATAAAACCTTAAAGGTCAGGAGATGATTGTATTTTCCTGTAAAGAACCACAGAAAAAAGGGGAATCAATGGTTGAATAAGACATAAAAAAACACACAATGCAGGCCTGGTCCAGCAATGGCTCCTGGAAACCCCACCGGCAAAGTCATGAAGATTGGGGAAGGGCAAAGGCCCAGACGGAGTACAGTCTAGGGGCCAGAGACTAAAACCTCAATCAGGAAAAAGATCTTGGGGTGAGTATAACACCCACATCTCCTGAGGTACATCAACCAAATAACTGCTAGCATGGGGCCTAGCAAACCAAGAACAAATTCCGAATCTTAAAAAGGAATCGTTCGGACCCGTAACACTGTGTAGTTAGGCCCAACTGGGTATGCAACCGTTTGAACCCACCAAGCCAAGCATGTAAGGAAACTAGAGAAAGTAAAGGCTTGCAACAAGACATAGTCCCGGATCTAAGGGGGAAACGACCTGACGACACTGGAGGAAGGAGAATGGGGACATGATAACGACATATAAAATACTGGGGAATTGACAAGGTGGACAGAGACAGAATGTTTTGAGATGGGACACAGCAACATGGGGTCACAGGGAAGTTGAAGGCACAGATGAATGGGATGTTAGGAAGTATTTCTTCAGTCATAAGAGTTGTAGGAAATGGGAAGCTGGGAAGTGATGTAGGGAGGCAGGTCCATACATAGCTTTAAGAAGAGGTATGATAAAGCTCATGGAGCAGGGAGAGTGGCCAGAGTGACCAGTGAAGAGGCGTTGCCAGGACGGACCCGACCCATAACCACAACTGGGTGATACACACACACACACACACACACACACACACACACACACACACACACAACACACACATAAAATATATATATATATATATATATATATATATATATATATATATATATATATATATATATATACATCTGTGTGTTTTATTTCGACCCCTGGGGGGGTCCTCTTCAGGGGTTTAAAAAGGTGAAATGAGAACATGAAGGGGGAAAGGGGCCATGTAGTTTCAGATGAGTGCGGGGGAAGACAGGTCACGGAGTGAATGTGATGACGGTTTTTGAAGTCAAGAAAAAGGGAAGTTCCTCTGTGCTATGAATTTCCCTGATCTTTACTGGCGTTCAGTATTAGGTTGGGTGCTAGTATGTACTTTTGGGGAAGGGGCGAATTTTGAAATGAAATTGGTTTCCCCATTGTCCCTTTGAGATGTTAAAATTATGAGTAGTAGCTATGAGGGCAGATTCTGTTTTTGGGGGGGGTCTGATCAACCAGGCTTTTTCTGGCCGCACGTAAACCGACATACTAATCACAGCCCGGCTGTTCAGGTACTGACTTTAGGTGCCTGTCCAGCGTCTTCTTAAAGGGCGGAGGGGTCTATTTGGAATCCCCTTTTGTTGCTGGGAGGCAGTTGAGTAGTTTTGGGCCCCCCAACATTTATTGTGTTGTCTCTTAGTGTACTTTTTTCCCCCCTTTCCCCCCGCTTCTCATTGGGGGAAATGGATCTCCTGCCGAGTTTTTTTCTTTCATGGGGTGATTTTCGTGTGCAAGTTTGGTACTAATTCCCCTATTTTTTCCAATGTATATTATCATCCCCTTTTTCGCCTGCGTTCTCTGGACCCTTTTATACCTCTATAATCTGTAAATACCTTTGTAACTTGTCATGATTGTGACCAAATCTACCTGGTTCATTACCTTTGTAACTTGCTCAGCTATAAAAAATTTGAGGCCCAGTCCCTGGACCCATTATGTCCCCTCTGTAATTTTTGACTACCGCCCACAGGATGGGTATGGGTGCATAATAAAGATATTAAACTAACTCCGTTCCAGGAAATACAAATCAAGGGACTTCAAGCGTTCCCAGAATTTAGGTGCCTTATTGTACTTATGTGTTTGTGAAAGTTCAAAAAGTTGTTGCTAACATGCTAAAAAAATGGCTGAATTATCCTGTCCATAACATATTGTCCTCTGGTGTTTGATTATCCCTGTATAACATTCATCCTGTCTGACTGATGTATACTGGCTGCAAATTTTTCATGGTATCTGGTAGACTCCGGTGTGTTTTGTGTAACTGAATGTTTTTTTTTTTGAAAAAGATTTTAGTTAGACTGGAAACGGATTATGCTGGTCACTTTCTTGAGACGATTGATTGCACCTTGGTGGAAAGATACCATAAGTTGAGATTTGGTGGATGGAGTTGAGTTTTTGTAAACAAAGGGTTTTTGCAGTAGTTGATATTTGCTTTCTTTTCTCCTTATTTTATAAAGCAGTCAGGGTATCCTAATTTGGAGAATTGTGTTTGAGGATTTCGTTTTCTTGGTCCAACTTTGAGGGGCTGCATATTCTGAGTGCAAAAAACAGGCTTGATATAGTGCCCGTCTTATTCTGTACTGAATGGTAACTGTAGAAAAGAAATAGATGACAGTGTGAGTGGGCTTCTTATAAACTAAAATTCACCCTGTTTCATTAAAACACATTAAGGAATGGTAGTTGATTGTTTCCCATTCAACTTTGAACTGTATAGAGGAAACAAGAGGTTAAAAATTCTTAAAGAATATGTAAAAAATGCCCCAGCTGTCGCCTCATACGGGAAAAACATCAAGCATCTGACCAGATCATGTCAGGGGTTTAAGGCTGGGAGGGGATGGTAGTTTCCAGTATTCCATGTATAGGTTGGGGGGTACGAGAGAGGGGTGGACTTCCCCGGCTGAAACCAAATTTTTTGGGGAAAAAAGAGAACATTTTTTTGTGACACATAATTAGGTGAGGGGTAATATTTTGTGGATAGAAATTGGGAACTCCTTTGATGTGGAAAAAACAAACGATTTTGAACAAAATTGATTACTTCACCAAATGACAATAAAACATACGAGAAATTAAAAATCTCCTCCCACGCAAGTGCCAACTTTAACAAAAAAGTATGAACCATTGGAAATAACAAAAAAGGGCAATGACATTCTTAAATTCAAAACAACAAACCCCAAATCTTCCTTAATAGGGGTTTCCCAAGACCCACGCAAAAACACCAATCACCACGGTAGAGGTTATTTTTTAAAAGCAAATGGCTGAGTGGTCTTCATCCAGTTTCTTCGGCAAGTTTACCCGTCACATCTGATACATTCAGAAGATTTCAATAAAAAACTAGAAACATCAGCCTGCGAATAAAAGGATGTAAAATCTGGTGTAGACTAATTGTTCCCCAGAAGATATCCTGAATTTACTCGCGCCAAACTGCCTCCACATCAAAATCTGTAACCCTCCCAAACATTAAAACACTGATGTGTCATCTTTACGTTAATATGCTAGAATCCTCATCACCTATAATCAAAATAAACCTGTAATTTTTAAACAATTAAACTTAAAAAAAAACATCACTCAACACTATTGATAAGAAGAGCTCGAAAAAATATCAACCTGGATGACTACCATAAACTTAAAAAATTGACAAAACTCATATTATGTTTGGGAGCAGAACAAATGATGTCCAAATAAACAATATAATTGACAATATTCTTTTGCTAAATATAATGGGGGGAAATTTTCTGGGTCTTGCCCTTGACAACAACTTGAAATTAAACCCCCCCTGAACACAAAAAAACACCCCAAAACATTTGGGGTCCCCAGAATCGTTATTAAGTACCACAATCAGCACTACACATCATATTACCCGTTTACCCCACCCAAATGAGGGAGGGGCCCCTCGACCCTGCGCACCATCTCACCCCTGAGGTCCGGGGTTCGAATCCCCCCGGTACGGCTGGAAAACATTAAGGACGTGTTTCCATAAGACACCTGATGTCCCTGCCCCGTTCCCCCATCAGTTTAAAATGGGTACCTGGGTGTTAGTCGACTGGTGTGGGTCGCACCCTGGGACAAAAGTGACCTAATTTGCCCAAAATTCAGCATAACAAGCGACTTTCTATATAGTAGTATGTCATTGATGTCAGCTAGGACTGTATACCATGTACGTACTTGTAGTAAATAAAGATATTATTATATTATAACAAAAACCTGCAGTACATATGATCACACACTCCACTGCTAGACAACACCCCCCCTTACTCTTCAAAGACCTAAACTTACTCACTATACATGACATTTACTCTGGCCAGTGTGCTCACTGAGTGCCCTCCCGCTTCTCTGATTTTAAAAAAAAAAACTTTTTTGTCAACTTCCGGCAGAGGACTGGTGAGGTTTGTAGTACCAATTATGGGGCAATGGTGGTGGATCATACCCCTATTCCCCTCCCCCCCCCCCTTCCTCCTCACACAAAGGCCACCATTTTCGCCTCACTATAAAAGGAATGAGAGAGGGTTGGGGCGTATTGTCAGTTCTGCTGCAGTTGTTGGAGGGTGAGAGCTTTAGGAAGAGCATCATAAGAGTGGAGAGTTGAACCTAGTAATTATTTTTTAATGATTGTTTGGGTTGGTGCGCCATCGGGGCACCAACTGTGAGCACATAGGGGAAACCATCACCCAGAATCGAGGGAAATTGGTGACAGATTATCCGAGAGCGCTGCCCCGGGCCCATTATATAAAGTTAAATTCAAAATTTTAATGGTAGTAAATTAGCGAAGAAAGACATTATTAAATTATTAATAGTAGGCACTTTGTGATGTGTACATTACTTGAGTTAAATATGCATGTGTGTTTTTTTTTTAGCACGTCAAGGTTGTATTTAGTTATTATAATTAATATTTTTTGGGGAAGGACTAAACCCTTGGAGTTATAGTGCCTGGGAGGCATTCAGGTTCGATCCAATAAGGGGGAAGAGAAGCCCAAATTTCCCTTTGGTTTAAAGAGCTCCTCACTGGCATAAAAGACCTTTTCCCTTTGGGGGGATTTAAAAATTTTCAAAAAGTTCCATGGGGTTAATTCATGCATACGTTTCTGCAGATGGGGCCCCGTGTGGTTGTTGGTTGTGTTGGTTGCTGTAGTGGCGGCCGATGACGACCACGAAGAAAAAACAATAATAATACACAGAACGCCGGTGCTAGCAACAATGCTACACGGGGACGAACTCGTAACGCTGAAGGAGCGGGCCCGGGGGAGACACCAGGCTCCCGGAACCCCGGGCAGGAGCTCTATCGCAGGACTACTCGCAGCAGTGGCAACCCAAACTTTGTTCCCCCAAGGACCTGGCCCTCAGATAGGGGGTGGCTTCGGTGGACGTCCATTTGGGAATGGATTTGGTGGACAACCAGTTGGAGGTCTTTGGCTTTTGGGGGACGTCCATTTGGGAATGGATTTGGTGGTCAACCACTAGGGGGGGGTTTAGTGGACAGCCAGTTAGGTGGCTTTGGGGGACGTCCATTTGGGAATGGATTTGGAGGACAACCACTAGGAGGTCTTTAGTGGACAACCAATAGAAGGTGGCTTTGGTGGACGTCCATTTGGGGAAAGGATTTGGTGGTCAACCACTAGGAGGTGGGTTTGGTGGACAACCAGTTGGAGGTGGCTTTGGTGGACGTCCATTTGGGAATGGTTTGGAGGACAACCACTAGGAGGTGGCTTCGGTGGACGACCATTTGGGAATGGATTTGGTGGTCAACCACAAGGTGGCTTTTGGGGGACAACCAATGGGGGGCTTTGGTGGACGACCATTTGGAGGGGGTTTGGTGGACGACCATTTGGGGGTGGATTCGGTGGACGACCCTTTGAAGTTCCGGGGACAAGGGGGACGACCAATAGGTGGACGACCAATGGTGGACGACCTGGCGGTTCTAGCTTTGGAGGAGTCCCAACGGTTTCGGTAACGGTGGCTTCAACGGTCAGGCTGGGAGCGGGGTTTTAAAAATCAATTTGGAGGTGGGAAATTTAAAAACCAGGTAGCAGGTTCGGATGGATCGTTTGGAGGAAGGCTGACAGTGTCCACCATGCGTCTAGGATGCCCCCCCCCCGGAGCTTCCCGCCACCCGCGCCCTGTGTTAGTGACAGTGAGTGCAGTGGGCTGACAAGTGTTGTTTGACATCTGCCTGCAGGACAGTGTGTGTAAACCTGCAGAGAACCTGCCTTGGGTCCGCCCGCTGAAGACCCTTGTTATTATTCAGATAAATTATTATTGTTTCCTACTTGTTTAATAAAGTATGAAACGTTCATCTCTGCTGTTCATATTATATTCTTTTTAAAATTAAAAATTTTATATAACTTTATTTATAAATGTTGTTACCTGGGTATACCTGAGGGTTTTTTCGGGGGCATGACCCCGGGGCCCCGGGCCCCTGACCAGGTCTCGTGGTGGATCGGCCAATTAACCAGGGTTACTGCTGGCCGCACTCAAACCGACGTACTAACCACAGCCCCGGGTGGTCAGATTTTAGGTGCCTGTCCAGCTCCATGTTGAAGACAGCCGGGGTCTATTGGTAATCCCCCTTTGTATGCTGGGAAGCAGCTGAACAACCCTGACACTTATTTTGTTGTTTCTTACTATGCAATATCACCCCTGCTTTTCACTGGTGGGGGGGTATTGCACCAACTTCGTTTGGGACGAGTCCCCCTAGGATTTTCCCAAATGTATATTATCATGTATTTTTTGCCCGGTTCCACGGGACTTCAACCGTTCCTAGTAATTTAGGTGCTTTTGGTACTTATACGTGCAGTGAAAGTTTTCTGTTTTTCTCCAGGTCTGCAATTTCGCCCTCCTTGAAAGGGGCCGTTAGTGTGCAGCAATACTCCAGCCTAAGAGAGAACAAGCGATTTGAAGAGAATCATCATGGGCTTGGCATCCCTAGTTTTGAAGGTTCTCATTATCCATTATATCATTTTTCCCAGCAGATGTGGTAGAGACATTGTTGTGATCTTTGAAAGTGAGATTAAAACTCCCCGGTCCTTCACATTAGTTTCTCCCTCTATTGTGTGGTTGGGAAATTTTTTTTGTATTATGATCCCCGGGTTTTTTTTCCTGAGTTTTCCA
>WNWK01047101.1:0-14066 GCA_009830355.1 Cherax destructor | reverse complement strand
GGGATGTTTGGACAAGTATACAACTAATGCACATTGGTCAAATAGAGTATAGTAACATATAAACATAATTGAATTTGTATTGACTATGTATTAAGCTAGATGAAATAAAAATTTAAGTATAAACTAATAAGATAAAATAACTAAGAATAGGGTAGCACCAATGAGTTTGGTATTGGTTAAGTAATAAGCTAGAATGAAATAAAGTAAAATTAAAAATTTAGATATAAAACTACTAAGATAATACTATAAAAGATAATATTACAAAAGATAATATTACAATTGAAAATATTATAATATAGGGTAGCACCAATGTGTTTGGTGTTGGTTATGTATTAAGCTAGAGTGAAATAAGGTAGACAAGATATTACTTATGATTCAATTATAAGTAAAACAAGATATTAACTAAGATCATTATAAAATGAGGTAGCACTAATTAGAGTTAAAGTTTGAAAATGGTTAATGGTAAATATGTATTTAAAAAATATAAGCAAATAATTGCAATTATTTGGTAGTTGCTTCTAATAAGAAAAATAAAATATGTCACCTATACAAGGTTGTAATATAAGTCACACAATTTACCACAATGATGTGGTGAATTTCATATATATAGTAAAGAATTGAAACAATTGAGAAAGATTAGTTGATCTAAAAATGTAGACTATGAGGTAGAGTTGTTGCTGACTATAATAAGCTTGGATATATGGTAATAGAAGGTTAACAAAGGTAAAAGGATAAAATAAGATTGGGCAATGAAGTATAGAAATTAAAGAATATGGCAATATTGATAATAAGGATATTAAATTGAAATAATAGTTAATTAATAAAAATGTAACAATGATAAAAGTGTATAAAATTGGCAAAATAAAAATAAGGCAGTTATAAGGTAATACTGTAAAAATAAGGTAGTAATAAGGTAAGTACTACCCTGTACAGTACAATAAAAAAAGTTTTAAAGTGTAGCACTAAGTTAACTTTGATAATTTACTGCTGTCAGATTGTCAATTGTAGTGAAAACTTTGGTTTGTAGAGGTTAAATTGATAAAGAAATTAGTTTTAATAACAGTAACAGAGGAAAGTGAGTACAGACTGCATTACTCGAGGTCAGTGAGGCCAGAATCTCTCAGGAACTTTTCAGCTCATGTTCAGTAGAAATAGTATATCTCCTCCCTGTTGGCTCTTTTTTAACAGCAATTTTTCCATCTCTTGCAAAGCACTGGTGAATTTTCCTGCCATTTCGTAACTTTCTTAGTCTGTAAAGGAGATTTTGCCGCAGTTTGGTCAGGCCTTCGTTTACATACATCTCACTTTTCATGGTAATAGCAGTATTTAGAAGATTATTTCTCTGAGAGCTACAGTTATCGCACTTATGCGTGCGGTGAAGGTTCTCTGCACATTTTCAAGGTCAGCAATTTCACCCGCCTTGAAAGGTGCAGTTAGTGTGCAGCAATATTCCAGCCTAGATAGAACAAGCGATTTGTAAAGTGTCAACATGGGCTTGGCATCCCTGGTTTTGAAGGTTCTCATTATCCATCCTGTCATTTTTCTAGCAGATGCAATTGCTACTTTGTTATGGTCCTTGAAGGTGAGATCCTCTGACATGATCACTCCCAGGTCTTTGACATTAGTTTTTCGCTCTATTATGTGGTTGGAATTAGTTTTGCACTCAGATGAGATTTTAATTTCTTCACTTTTTCCGTATCTGAGTAATTGAAATTTCTCATCATTGAACTTCATATTGTTTTCTGCAGCCCATTTAAAGATTTGGTTTACGTCTGCTTGGAGTCTTGCAGTGTCTTCAACGGTGGACACTGTCATACAGATTCGGGTGTCATCTGCAAAGAAAGACACAGCACTGTGGCTTATATCCCTGTCTATGTCCGATATGAGGATGAGGAACAGGATGGGAGCAAGTATTGCCATTTCGAAGTCATTTGGCGTCGTGGTGATGTCAGATAGGCATGCGTCTGTCAAGTTCTGTGGCACTCTCATAAAAAATTAATTTAGGTCTTCGATTTTCAGTCTGGTTAGCGGCTTGCTAAAAACTGAGTCATACTGGGACTTAAGTAACCCACTCATTTCCTTGCTGTCATCTATGTAGGACCCATCCCGTTTAAGTAGGGGCCCAATACTGGATGTTGTTCTCGTCTTTGATTTTGCATAAGAAAAGAAATACTTTGGGTTTCTTTCAATTTAATTTATAGCTTTTAGTTCTTCCCGCATTTCTTGATTCCTGTAAGATTCCTTTAGTTTTAATTCGATGTTTGCTATTTCTCTGACTAGTGTCTCCCGTCGTATTTCAGATATATTTGCCTGCTGTAGCCGCTCCGTTATTCTTTGCCTTCGCCTGTATAGGGAGCGCCTCTCTCTTTCTAGTTTGCATCTTCTCCTTTTCCTTGAGGGAATTTGCCTTGAGCAAACCTCTAGTGCCACAGAGTTAATTTGGTCCAGACATAGGTTAGGATCCATGATGCTTAGGCTATTTTCCCAGTTTATATCATTTAGGACTTGGTTTACTTGGTCCCACCTTAGGTTTTTGTTATTGAAGTTGAATTTGGAGAAGGCTCCCTCGCGGCTGATCACATTTTGTTGATCTTGGGCTCCCCGCATGCATGTCTGGACCTCTATTATGTTGTGATCTGAGTATATTGTTTTTGATATGATGACATTTCGTATCAGATCATCATTGTTGGTGAAGATGAGGTCCAGCGTATTCTCTAATCATGTGGGCTCTACTATATGATGGTTTAAGGTGAACTTGGTGCAGAGATTTAAAAGTCCATGCATGTGTGAATTTTAATCTGAGCTGCCTCCTGGTGTTATCTCTGCTACCACATTGTTTGCAATGTTCCTCCCTTTTAGGTGCCTTAGGTTGAAATCCCCCAGTAGCAAGACGTTGGGGGCAGGAGCTGTAAGATTTTCCAGACAGTGGTCAATTTTCAGAAGCTGTTCCTGGAATTGTTGGGACGTTGCATCCGGGGGATTGTAGACAACCACGATGACCAGGTTTTGATTCTCGACATTTATTGCTAATACTTCAACTGTATCATTTGAGGCATTTAGTAGTTCTGAACATATAAGTGACTCTGTGATATACAGGCCAACCCCTCCTTTTTGCCTGTTCACTCTGTCACACCTGTATAGGTTGTAGCCCGGGATCCATATTTCATTGTCCAAGTGATCTCTTATGTGGGTCTCTGTGAAAGCCGCAAACATAGCATTTGACTCTGTAAGCAGTCCACGAATGTAAGGTATCTTGTTGTTTGTAGCTGGCTTTTGACCCTGTATATTAGCAAAGATGAATGTAGTTGGATTGGTGGTATGGGTGGGGGGTCTTTTTTTCCTGGCACTAGTATCTGTTGTATTGGAGTGGAGGTCATTGACTGTGATTCCACTCCAGAAATGATTGCAGTTGGTGTACAATTATGTCATTTCCTGCCAGCTTTTTTTCCTTCCTGGTACTAAAAACCTCTCTCTCCGGAGTGGCTGTGGCTACCCAGGTTTTGCCATGGTCTGGATGTTCTGTGTCGCCTCGTACCCTTTAGGTGGTATGCCTGGCAATATAAGTTATAGCACTGTCTTTCCTGAATTGATGTGTGGCACATTTCAGGGTGGAAAAACTTACAGGACGGAAGGTTGCATTTGCCTGTTTTCATATGGGCACGGCATTTTCTGGGGTGATCATAATTGTATGTCCCATCTGATTTCCCAGATTTTCCATGCCTGCAGATACCAAGTGCATAATATTCACATAGGCCTGGTTTCTGTTTGCCCTGGTTTGTTGTGACTGTGTTCCCCATTGGTGGGTGTGTTCATGTCTCGTGTCTGTCTTCGTTACTATTGCTAACAATGGAGCCTTCAACTGTTTCCTGTAATTTATCTTCAGTATTTCCCTGGGCATCCCCTTGTTTACTATCTACCATGGTATTGCTAGTTTGTAGCACTGTTTTTTGTATGTCCTTGTCTACACCTGTTTCCCCATCATTTATTTCACTAGAGCTACTGTCCCTCTTCAGGTCACCATCATTTATTTCTCCATTCTTACATTTACTGTCAACCATTTTAGCATCTGTACCAGGGGCAGTAGCACCATCTGGCCCTGATTTTTTACTTTCCCAACTGTTATAGAAAGCTGTCATGTTTTTTATGAAGTCCGATTTGGTGTTGTCATCTTTTAATATCGATGTGATTTTATTCCACAGTTCGGTCTCATTTGGACATACCCAAAAACACTTCCCTTGTTTAATATCTCATGTAGTAGATTCTTGGATGTCTACACAAGGGGCGTGGCAGCATTTACCACAAAAGTTGCATGTAATCCATGCAGTGGAACGTTTGTTTGTGTTTTTGCATACTACACAGGTTTCATGATTGATTTTGTTAGTTGTTTTATTGTATATTCTACTAATGGCTTTCCTGAAGTGGTGATCTGTCTATTTGTATCGTATCTATTTTATTTGCATGTGTAAGTGTTTGGACAATCTTACCTCTTTAAGTTATTGTTATTTTTTGGGTTTTTGATAAGGTCCCCTAAAACTCCGTCCGCTTATTGAATCCGGACAAGGATACCAGTTTTGAATCCAGTCAATGGTTTCCTTATTTGTTGGATCTGACGAGACCTGATGAGATCCACATATTTAATGAATCCTGTATGGATTGTTTTGGTTACGCGAGACAGACCACTGGAAGATGATTAAACAGAGTAATAATGATCAGTATGGTACAAAAGTATAACTTGCGTGTTCGAGATAAAAACCGGTCCTTCTGGCAGCTCCTACTGTGACACTACAAGTACCACCACCTTGTACCAGGGTGACCTGCAGCATTGACAATAAAAGTGCCACCTTCTTGTACCACGATGGCCTGCAGTATTGTCACTACAAGTGCCACCTTCTTTTACCAGGATGACCTGCAGTACTGACACTACAAGTGCCACCTTCTTGTACCATTATGACCTGCAGTATTGATACTACAAGTGCTATCTTCTAGTACCAGGATGACCTGCAGTATTGACACTACAAGTACCACCTTCTTGTACCATGATGACCTGCAGTATTGACACTACAAGTGCCACCTTCTTGTACAAGGATGACTTGCAGTGTTGTCACTACAAGTGCCACCTTCTTATACCAGGATGACCTGCAGTATTGACACAACAAGTGCCACCTACTTGTACCAGGATGACCTGCAGTATTGACAATAAAAGTGCCACCTTCTTGTACCAGGATGACCTGCAGTATTGACACTACAAGTGCCACCTTCTTGTACCAGGATGACTTGCAGTATTGACACTAAACGTACCACCTTCTTGTACCAGTATGATTTGCAGTATTGATAATACAAGTGGTACCTTCTTGTACCAGGATGACCTGCAGTATTGAAACTACAAGTGCCACCTTCTTGTACCAGGATGGCCTGCAGTATTGACACTACAAGTGCCACTTTCTTGTACCAGGATGACCTGCAGTATTGTCACTACAAGTGCCACCTTCTTGTACAAGGATGACCTGCAGTATTGACACTACAAGTGCCACCTTCTTGTACCAGTATGACCTGCAGTATTGACACAAGTACCACCTTCTTGTATCAGGATGACCTGCAGTATTGAAACTACAAGTGCCACCTTCTTGTACCAGGATGGCCTGCAGTATTGACACTACAAGTGCCACTTTCTTGTACCAGGATGACCTGCAGTATTGTCACTACAAGTGCCACCTTCTTGTACCACGATTACCTGCAGTATTGTCACTACAAGTGCCTCCTTCTTGTACCACGATGACTTGCAGTATTGACACTACAAGTGCCTCCTTCTTGTACCAGGATGACCTGCATTGTTGTCACTACAAGTGCCATCTTCTTGTCCCAGGATGACCTGCAGTTTTGACATACAAGTGCTTCCTTCTTGTACCAGGATGACCTGCAGTATTGACACTACAAGTACCACCACCTTGTACCAGGGTGACGTGCAGTATTGACACTACATTTGCCACCATCTTGTACCAGGATGACCTGCAGTATTGTCACTACAAGTGCCAGTCTCTGGTATCAAACGACCTGCAAAATAAAATTGAAAATTTATGACCTTTTATTATAATCATTATAATTAATTATAATTAATATTGTTATTTTAAACACACCAGCCATCTGCTACTGAGGTAAGGTGACTCAATAAAGAAGAAACACTTTCTTCATCACTGTCTTGTAAGAGGAGGACTGATATTACACTTCAGATGTTCATCCAAACTGTAAATATTCCCACACATCCTTCAGAATGCAATCACTGTACTTCCCACCACCATCCCTCCTTCAGATTGAAGGCGTTGTACTCTCTGACCGCGGGTTCGAACCCCACCCGTGGTATGGTTTGTTTACAGTTATTAAACTGCAACATTAACACCCCTCCTTCAGAATGCCGCCACTGTACTTCCCATCTCCAGGACTCAAGTCCGGCCTGCCAGTTTCCATGAATCCCTTAATAAATGTTACCTTGCTTACACTCCAACAGTACATCAGGTCCTAAAAACCATTTGTCTCTTTTCTCTCCTATCTAACATACTCACGCACGCTTGCTGAAAGTCCAAGCACCTCGCACACAAAACCTCCTATGCCCCCTCCCTCCAACCTTTCCTAAGCCGACCCCTAACCCGACTTTCCATCCACTATAGATTTATACACTCTCGAAGTCATTTTATTTTTTTCCACCCTCTCTACATGTCCAAACCAATCTCAATAACCCCTCCTTAGCCCTCTGGATAAAAATTTTGGTATTCTCACACCTCCTAATCTCCAAACTATGGATTCTCTGCATTATATTCACACCACACATTGACCTCAGACATGACATCTCCACTGCCTCCAGCCTTCTTCTTGTTGGAACATTCACAGCCCATGGCTCACACCAATATTAGAGTGCTGGTATAACTATACTCTCATACATTCCCATCTTTGTTTTCATGGTTAAAGTTCTCTGTCTCCACAGACTCCTCAGTGCACCACTCACCTTTTTTCCCTCATTAATTCCATGATTCACTTCATCCTTCATATACCCATCTGCTGACACGTCCACTCCCAAATATCTGAACACATTCACCTCCTCCATACTCTCTTCCTCTAATCTGATATTCAATCTTCCGTTACCTAATTTTTTTGTTATCCTCAACACCTTACTCTTTCCTATATTCACTTTTAATTTCCTTCTTTTACATACCCTACCAAACTCATCTACTAATCTCTGCAACTTCTCTTCAGAATCCCCCAAAAGCACAGTGTCATCAGCAAAGAGCAACTGTCACAACTCCCACTTTGTGATAGATTCTTTATCTTTTAACCCCACACTTCTTGCCAACACCCGAGCATTCACTTCTCTTACAACTCCATCTATAAATATATTGAACAACCACGGTGACATCACACATCCCTGTCTAAGGCCTACTTTTACTGGGAAATAATCACCCTCTCGCCTACATACTCTAACATGTGCCTCACTATCCTCGTAAAAACTTTTCACCGCTTTCAATATCCTACCTCTTATTTCATACATTTGCAACATCTCCCACATTGCCTTTATCCACCCTATCATATGCCTTTTCCAAATCCATAAATGCCACAAATACTTCTTTACCCTTATCTAAATACTGGTTCCCTATATGTTTCACTGCAAACGCTTGGTCTACACACCCCCTACCCTTCCTAAAGCCTCCTTGTTCATCTGCTATCCTGCTCTCCATCTTACTCTTAATTCTTTCAATAACTCTACCAAACACTTTACCAGGTATACTCAACAGACTTATTCCCCTACGATTTTTACACTCTCTTTTGTCCCCTTCGTCTTTATACAAAGAAACTATGAATGCTCTCTGCCAATCCCTAGGTACCTAACCTTCTTCCATACATTTATTAAATAAAAACACTAACCACTCAAAAGCTTTATCCCCACCTGCCTTTAACATTTATATCTTTATCCCATCAAGTTAGTTAGTTTAATATCTTTATTATGCACCCCATACCCATCCTGTGGGCGGTAGTCAAAAGATTACAGAGGTACATAATGGGTCCAGGGACTGGGCCTCAAAGTTTTGATAGCTGAGCAAGTTACAAAGGTAATGAACTCAGGTGGATTTGGTCACAATCATGACAAGTTACAAAGGTATTTACAGATTATAGAGGTATATAATGGGTCCAGAGACTGGGCCCCAAAGTTTTGATAGCTTAACAAGGTGCAAAGGTAATGAACTCACAAGTTTCAAATGTAATGAATCATGTAAGTAAATTTACTTACTTACTTTTATACATGGTTGCAATCATAAACAAATTATATCCCACCATCCCAGCTGCTTTACACCTTTTCATTCTACTCACTGCCCCACGCACCTCTCCCACACTCACAACTGGTTCAACCTCACTCCAGATGTTATTCCTCCTTGCCCTATACACGAAATCACAGCGTTGACCCCTGGAATTCTTTCCAGGTAGACTCCAGGTTCCCTATCTTCATCAACATTTAACAATTCTTCAAAATATTCCCTCCATCTTCCTGATACCTCTAACTCTTCATTTAATAACTCCCCTCTCCTATTTTTAACTGACAAATCCATTTTTTCCCTAGG
Source organism: Cherax destructor (assembly GCA_009830355.1). Taxonomy (NCBI): domain Eukaryota; kingdom Metazoa; phylum Arthropoda; class Malacostraca; order Decapoda; family Parastacidae; genus Cherax; species Cherax destructor. The sequence continues at coordinate 5,463 of WNWK01047101.1, read as the reverse complement.
CTTTCTCAACTAATTAATCTCACTCCAAAAAAAATTCTTATTTTCAACAAAATTTGTTGATAACATCTCACCCACCCTCTCATTTGCTCTCTTTTTACATTGCTTCACCACTCTCTTAATCTCTCTTTTTCTCACATATAGTCCTCCCTCCTGGCATCACTTCTACTTTGTAAAAACCTCTCATATGCTAACTTTTTCTCTCTTACTACTCTCTTTACATCATTCCACCAATCACTCTTCTTCCCTCACGCACCCACTTTCCTATAACCACAAACTTCTGCTGAACACTCTAGCACTATATTATTAAACTTACCCCATACCTCTTCTACCCCATTGCCTATACTCTCACTAGCCATTCTGTCCTCTAACAGTTGTTTATATCTTACCCTAACTGCCTCCTCCTTTAGTTTATAAGTCTTCACTTCTCTTTTATTTGCTGTTTTCATTCTCCTTGTATCCCATCTACCTTTTACTCTCACTGTAGCTACAAATGAAAAGTGATCTGATATATCTGTGGCCCCTCTATAAACATGTACATCCTTAAGTCTACCCAACAGTCTTTTATCTACCAATACGTAGTCCAACAAAGTACTGTCATTTCGCCCTACATCATATCTTGTATACTTTTTATCCTCTTTTTCTTAAAATATGTTTTACCTATAACAAACCCCTTTCTATACAAAGTTCAATCAAGTGCGCCCCATTATCATTTACACCTGGCACCCCAAACTTACCTACCACACCCTCTCTAAACGCTTCTACTTTAGCATTTAGGTCCCTGTAAGGGGTTGGGAGCAGTAGGATGATTAAATACTATGTTTGTTTGGTTCAGTCATTTATAATTGTTTTGTTATTGTCGTTGTTGTTATGGAGCGGCCATAGAGAGTACATTGCTATAAATACTCTATTTTTGATTAACCTTCAACCACTACAGTGGCGACAAGGATGGGATCATCAGAGCCAAGGATAGTGGGCCAATGTGTCCTGAAGTAGTAGGGATATTGGCAGCCGAGGACGTGCTGCAGAGCGAGGATTAATAAAAATCTACAGCAGCAACAAGTGACGGCATGGCGGCATCACAAGGAAGGTTGGAACCTTTCGACCCACATAAGATTTCTTTGGAGCTTTGGCTAAGCTTGTTGGAAGCCAATTTCGCTCACTTGGGAATTAAAGAACAAGAGTTATTTCTTGCTAGTGTCACTGGGATCAGAAACTTAGAGTGTTTTAGGTAATGTGTGTGCACCAGATTTACCACACAAGAAGCGTTATGACGACTTGGTCGTGGCACTGAAAAGTTATTATGCAGTGAAACCAGCCTACCACCGCAGTTTGTTGACTTTTCAGCAGAGGAAGAAAGGACAGGGTGTCCTTGCATGAATTATATACAGATTTAAAAGCGTTGGCTGTGAACTGTACCTTTGGGGGACAATTTGACCCTAGAGTGAGGGACCAGTTGTTTATGGCGGTGGTGGATGAAGTGTATTTTCCTCACCTAGTTGCAGAAAATTTGGATTTGCAAAGTGTGCAGTCTGCAAAACTATTTGACAAACTTTTGAACTTGGAACAGGCATTTGTTACAGATCAGAACTCTGCTCCTGCGGTACAAGTGATTAATGCTGTGAAATGTAAACATTGTGGGTTCCAGCACAGTAGTAGTACTTGTAGGTTTAAAGACTTTTTCTGTAATAAGTGTCATAAGAAAGGCCACTTGAGAAGAGTGTGTAGTGAGAAATTTTCAAAAGTGTCTCCTAAGGCTGTATCAAATTCGAGGATTGACCAAAACAGGACACCAAGGACACAGCAGTCACCGAGATATCCTAGAACAAAGTCAATTAAGGTGCTGGATGGCGGTGATAGTTCAGCGGATGAGGAAGTGATGAGCTTATATGCCTTAGAGGATAGAGCGTTTTCCATGAAGGCAGAGAAATATGGGTTTATCATTAACAATCACACAATACCTTTTGAGATTGACAGTGGGGCGTCCATCTCGACTTTATCCAAAGACTGGGTAGAGGCAGTAAAGGGGCTCATTGAACCATGTTCTAGGAGGGTAACTGCATATGATAATTGGAAAATAAACCTTCTGGGACAGGTGGTTTTGCCGGTAAGATATAATAAATTAGAGGTGTCACAAGTGTTTTATGTAGTGAAATCCAATAATAGTAACTTGTGTGGGAAAGACCTCATGAAAAAGGTAGGGATTTAACTTGCTGGATTGGATGAATCTACCAAAATTAACAAACTAGACAGTGCTGAAGAAATGTTAGATAATTTTAGGGTAGATTCTAGTAAACCTATATCAAGCATTGTGGCAAAAATTCATGTGAAAAGTGATGCTGTTCCTAAGTTTGTGAAAGCAAGGCCAGTACCATTTTTTCACAAAGAGATGATTGAGAAAGAATTAGAAAAATTAGTGCAGAAAGGCATTATTGAGCCTATTTCGCATAGTGAATGGTCTGTACCTATTGTACCATTACTAAAGGCTGACTCTAAGTCTATGAGAATATGTGGGGATTTCAAATATGTAAATCAACAAATTCATTGTGAAAGATATCCTTTACCCAGGATTGAGGAATTATTGTCTGTAGTGGGTAAAGGTAAAATATTTACAAAATTAGATTTAAAGGATGCTTATTTACAGATACCTGTAGATGAGAGGAGCCAACAGCTTTTAGTAATTAATACCCACAGGGGACTTTTTAAATATAAGAGATTACCGTTTGGAATTTCCTCATATCCTGGTATTTTCCAGAAATTTATATCCCAATTGTTTGTTAACCTGGATGGGGTTGCATCCTATTTAGATATCATAATATGTGGTGCCACAGAAGTTTAGCATGATGTCAGACTCAGGCAGGTGTTTAGTATTTTACAAGAGCATAATGTAGTACTGATTAAGGATAAGTCAGTGTTGAATATCTGGGGTATGAAATTTCAAGGGAAGGTATTAAACCTTCTTCTCAGAAGGTTGAAGCTCTTGTGAATTTACCTTCACCTACGTCTGTAGGAGAAGTTCAGTCTTTTGTGGGGATGGTGACCTATTATTGTAAATTTATTAGGAATTTTTCTTTAATTTTGGCACCACTGTATGATATGTTAAAAAAGGGGGCTACATTTGAGTGGTCTTCAGTGGCAGAGGAAGCTGTTCAGAGGATTAAAAAACAATTAGTGTGTTCAGCTTTGTTGACTAATTTTACAGGAGAGCATCCATTAATAATTGAGCTGCCCCTAATGCCATGACATGTCAGTGGCTCTCCTTGCACTCAATTTACATTGTAACTTCCGATACCCATGTAATCTGCAATGAAATAGGTTGATGCTTCTTCTGTGGGTGTTGGATGTGTGTTAATCCAGGTAGTAAATGGCCAAGAAAAACCTGTGTATTTTGCTACTAAGAAACTTTCTCCAGCAGAACAGAATTATTCTCAACTTGATAAAGAAGGTCTAGCTTTGGTGTATGCTGTTAAGAAATTCAGATATTTTTTGCTAGGAAGAAAGTTTGTTGCTCGCACAGATCATAAACCATTGCTAGGGTTGTTTGGTAAAGGAAACATATTCCAGTAAATGCAAATGCCAGAATTCAGCATTGGGCTCTGTTATTAGCTCAGTATGATTATGAATTGATATTCAAGGCTGGCAAGGAAAATGTTATTGCAGATGCATTTAGTAGATTACCTATTCAAGATCACAGCTTAGAGTCAGGTATACCTTCGGAATATGTGAGATTAGTAGAGTCCCTCGATTTCAAACACTTATCATTTGACAAAATCAAAGAGGAAACTGGGATAGATGCTGTATTATCCCAAGTAGTAAATAATGTTAAATATGGATGGTGTAAAAACAGTGTATTTTTATCTGATTATAATTCAGTCAAATCAGATCTGACTGTTCATGTTAATGTATTATTGTATAGGAATAGAGTGGTAGTGCCTGTAAAATTTAGATATAAGGTATTGGAGCATCTGTATATAGGTCATAATGGTATCAATGCTATGAAAGCAGAAGCTAGGCAGTGGGTCTGGTGGCCAAAAATGGACCAAGATATTTCAGAAGTGACAAAGAGTTGTCCTATTTGTTTTCAGAATGTTAAGCCAATTTCATCTCCTGTCCTATCTTGGCCCAGCACTGGAAACCATGGTCTAGAGTACATATAGACTATGCAGGTCCAGTTGAGGGCAAATATTTTGGTAATTGTGGATTCCTTTTCAAAATTCTTAGATGTGCAAGTAACTAGTTCCATGACATCCACAGTTACTACTGAGTTACTGAGGAAATCCTTTTGTAATTTTGGGTTACCAGACATAGTTGTGTCAGATAATGCTGCTTACTTTATATCACAAGAGCTGGAATCCTTCTTTAGTAAGAATAGTATTGAACATGTTACTCCAGCCCCATACCATCCATCATCAAATGGTCTGGCAGAAGGGCAGTAAGGACATTGAGTAAGGTTTAACAAGTTTACAAAGGTTCTTTCAATACCAGATTATTTAGGTTCTTACATAACCATAGGAAAACTGTTCATTCCTCCACTAATAAGACACCAGCAGAAATGATGTTTCATAGGAATTTCAAAGTCCCTGTATCGGCTGTCAAATATCATGTTAAAGAGGACACATACACAGCACCCTAGAGTAGAAGGAAAAAATTGTGGAGGTATTAGGGGTTAGGAATTACAAAGTGTTAATTAGAGGGTTTGGTAATATGATATGGAAAAGGCATATAGATCAGCTCATGCCAAGGTTTAGGAGTGGAGAACAACCACTGATTCCAACAGTACCAGTTTAGAGGAACTGCCCACAACAGATAATAATGGTAATAAGCTTAAAGAGCAGGTTAGCATGCAGGAAGAACCTCCTGGGAGGTTTGATAAGGGAACCAGCCATGTGAGAGAAGAGGAGGCACCTCAGGACAGTACAAACCCTCCAATTCTCCGGCGTTCCAGCAGAGTTGTCAAACCTCAGATAGGTTGGTTTATAAGTTGGATGATATAATGTAATTTAGAAAAGGAGGAATGTAAGGGGTTGGGAGCAGTAGGATGATTAAATACACTATGTTTGTTTGGTTCAGTCATTTATAATTGTTTTGTTATTGTCGTTGTTGTTATGGAGCGGCCATAGAGTACATTGTTATAAATACTCTACTTTTGATTAACCTTCAACCACTACAGTCCCCTACCACAATTACTCTCTCACTTGGCTCAAAAGTTCCTACACACTCGCTGAACATCTCCCAAAATCTCTCTCTCTCCTCTACACTCCTCTCTTCTTCAGGTGCATACACACTTATTATGACCCACTTCTCACATCCGACCCTTATTTTAATCCACATAATCATTGAATTTATACATTTATATTCCCTCTTCTCTCTTCACAACTGATCCTTCTACATTATTGCTATCCCTTCCCTAGCTCTAACTCTCTCAGATACTCCTGACTTTATCACATATTTCTCCCCACTGAGACT
>WNWK01047100.1:0-14066 GCA_009830355.1 Cherax destructor | reverse complement strand
AGGGCGGTTACAAAGTATGTGGTCAATTAGGGTGGCTGAGAACTGTGTGATCCGGGTTGGTGTATTAATTAGTTGAGTGTAACTATTTAAATCCAGAATTTGTTTATACCTTTTACATAGCCCATTATTTTGCTGTTGAAAACAGATGTTGAAGTCTCCCAGTAATACTGTCTCATCATTGTTATCAAGTCCGACAAGACTCTCGAAAAGTCCTCTAAGAACTGGTCATGGGTGGGAGGGCAATAACTAGTTCCTACTAAGATGGGTTTGGTCTTGGGAAGCAGCACTTCAAACCACAGAATCTCCAGTTTATTGTATTTAAATCAGGTCTTGGATTATAGGCTAATTCGTTCCTTATGTAGGCACATACCCCCCACCTTTTCTGTTCCTATCTAAGTGTTTTATGTCGTCATCAGTCACCGTATCATCCAACCAGGATTCCGAGATGGATATAACTGCCGCTCTAGTTCTGGAAGAAGTGATCTTGCGTTGACATGAATAAAGTGAAGGCCTGTTTTCCTAAGACAATCATAATCATCAATATATGGCAAGGAGCCATTAGCATTAAAAATAGGTAAATCAATGACAGTTAAAAATAGGAGAGGAGAGTTATTAAATGGAGAGTTAGAGGTATCGGAAAGATGGAGGGAATATTTTGAGGAATTGTTAAATGTTGATGAAGACAGGGAAGCTGTGATTTCGTGTTAGGGCAAGGAGGAATAACATCTTGTAGGATGGGAAGAGCCAGTTGTGGGTGTAGGGGAAGTTCGTGAGGCAGTGGGTAGAATGAAAGGGGGTAAGGCAGCTGGGATTGATGGGATAAAGATAGAAATGTTAAAAGCAGGTGGGGATATAGTTTTAGAGTGGTTGGTGCTATTATTTAATAAATGTATGGAAGAGGGTAAGATACCTAGGGATTGGCAGAGAGTGTGTATTGTTCCTTTGCATAAAGGCAAAGGGGACAAAAGAGAGTGCAAAAATTATAGGGGAATAATTCTGTTGAGTGTACCTGGTAAAGTGTATGGTAGAGTTATTATTGAAATAATTAAGAGTAAGACGGAGAGCAGGATAGCAGATGAACAAGGTGGCTTTAGGAAAGGTAGGGGGTGTGTAGACCAAATGTTTACAGTGAAACATATAGGAGAACAGTATTTGGATAAGGGTAAAGAGGTTTTTGTGGCATTTATGGATCTGGAAAAGGCGTATGATAGGGTGGATAGGGGGGCAATGTGGCAGATGTTGCAGGTGTATGGAATAGGTGGTAGGTTACTGAAAGCAGTGAAGAGCTTTTATGAGGATAGTGAGGCTCAGGTTAGAGTGTGTAGGAGGGAAGGGGACTATTTCCCAGTAAAAGTCGGCCTTAGACAAGGATGTGTGATGTCACCGTGGTTGTTCAATATATTTATAGAAGGGGTTGTAAGAGAAGTGAATGCGAGGGTCTTGGCAAGAGGTGTGGGGTTAAAAGATAAAGAATCAAATACAAAGTGGGAGTTGTCACAGTTACTTTTTGGTGATGACACTGTGCTTTTTTGAGATTCTGAAGAGAAGTTGCAGAGGTTGGTGGATGAATTTGGTAGGGTATGTAAAAGAATAAAATTGAAAGTGAATATAGGAAAGAGTAAGGTGATGAGGATAACAAAAAGATAAGTTGGCAAAAGATTGGATATCTGATTGGAGGGAAAGAGTATGGAGGAGGTGAATGTATTCAGATATTTGGGAGTGGATATGTCATCAGATGGGTCAATGAAGGATGAGGTGAATCATAGAATTGATGAGGCAAAAAGGGTGAGTGGTGCACTTCGGAACCTGTGGAGACAAAGAACTTTGTCCATGGAAGTAAAGAGGGGAATGTATGAGAGTATAGTTATACCAACACTCTTATATGGGTGAGAAGCATGGGTGATGAATGTTGCAATGAGGAGAAGGCTGGAGGCAGTGGAGATGTCATGTCTGAGGTCAATGTGTGGTGTGAATATAATGCAGATAATTTGGGGTTTGGAAATTAGGAGGAGGTGTGGGATTACCAAAACTATTATCCAGAGAGCTGAGGAGGGGTTGTTGAGGTGGTTTGGACATGTAGAGAGAATGGAACGAGACAGAATGACTTCGAGAGTGTATAAATCTGTAGTGGAGGAAGGCGGGGTAGGGGTCGGCCTAGGAAAGGTTGGAGGGAGGGGTAAAGGAGGTTTTGTGTGCGAGGGCTTGGACTTCCAGCAAGCATGTGTGAGCGTATTTGATAGGTGTGAATGGAGACAAATGGTTTTTAATACTTGACGTGCGGTTGGAGTGTGAGCAAAGTAACATTTATGAAGGGTTTCAGGAAAACCGGCAGGCCGGACTTGAGTCCTGGAGATGGGAAGTACAGTGTCTGCACTCTGAAGGAGGGGTGTTAATGTTGCAGTTTTATAACTGTAGTGTAAAGCACCCCTCTGGCAAGACAGTGATGGAGTGAATGATGAAAGTTTTTCTTTTTCGGGCCACCCTGCCTTGGTGGGAATCGGCCGATGTGTTAATAAAAAAAAATCAATGTCATCATTGCTAAAGGGTAACTGTGCCAAAGTGCATTTGTTACAAACAAAATGAAATCTGGCACCATTACAATAATCAAAAACACATCCATTATGCACCCACCCCTTACACATTTTACATACAGTAAGTTTACTGGGTTTTTTTTCGTACCTTAGTACAGTGTATATATTTGTCTGGTGGTGTCTGAGATATTAAGAATGGATCTGTTGTCTCACATTGACCTATCTGTGCATTATCAGAGAGCGAGTTGTTACTCAAACCCATTTTATTTGCAGATGACACAACATATGTCTTCTCTCACCCAAATCCAGTTATACTGGCCAACACTGTTAATGCCGAATTACAGAAAATATCAACATAGATGACGACTAACAAGCTTACTCTCAATACTGACAAGACCTACTTCATACAGTTTGGAAGCAAAGCCACAAATGTTCCACTTAACATAACGCTCAATGGTTCACCCATCACAAGACTCACAGAGGGAAAATTCCTTGGAATCCACCTTGACAGCAGCCTTATATTCCAAACACATATACAACAAATTTCCAAGAAAATCTCGAAGACAGTAGGCATATTATCAAAGATACGCTATTATGTGCCTCAACCAGCTCTCCTTGCACTATATCATTCACTTATCTACCCGTATCTCACCTATGGAATCTGTGCATGGGGATCAACAACATTAAATCACCTTAGACCACTCATAACACAACAAAAGGCTGCACTCAGAATGATAACAAATTCCCACTCTAGACAGCATACTCCACCAATATTCAAAAGTCTAAAACTACTCACCGTAAAGAACATTCATACTTATTCTTGTGCCTACTACATATATAAAACTTTACACTCTAATATAAACCCTCCGCTCAAAATTCTCCTCACCAACTTTAATAGGACCCATGACCACAACACAAGACACAGATCACTTTTTGATATACCCCGAGTTCATATCAACCTATGTAAAAATTCTATGCACATAAAGGGCCCCAGAATCTAGATTTCATTACCAGTAAATATTAAGATAACCTTGTCTGAAAATCAATTTAAGACTCTACTCAAAACCACCTACTCACCCAAAACTAAATAATCATACTATAAACTACTTTCAAAAATGCTCACTATTACTTTCCTATAAGATAATTTCAATTTTTAATAATATGTTACTATTATGTTACCCCCTACTCACCCAAAACTAAATACTCATACTATAAGTTACTGTCAAAAATGCTCAATGTTATTTTCCTTAAGATAATCTCAATTTCATATTACCATTCTCCTACACACTTGTTACAATCTAATATCATCATATAATAATTTTAACAGTATAATATCATCATATTGTAATTTGAAAAAAAAAATTAACTAGAAAAAACTCAATAAATTTCTCTAATATTATGGTTGATCACCATGCCCAGCCCTTCTAGGGCAGGGTAGGTGCCAAGGCTGGAGCTTGCTACCATCTGCAGCTCGTAAGCCTGGCCTTCCCGTTAGGGAAGGTGGCAGACCAGAGAGGCCTAGCATCTATCTACCTCCATGCATCGTGCTGGTGGGGAATGTGGCTAGGCCTGGGGCCAGTTGGTCCCGCCGATGAGGGGTATCCCCTCTCATGGGAGACATAGGTCTCTGACACTCCCACGCCAGGGAGCCGGAGCCGGGTCACCATCTGGTAAAGACCTGGGCTGGGAGATTCCCGGTGAATCAACACCTCCTCTGATATTATGTACATAGTCTATAAGTCACTAGATTAAGCTGCCCCTAATGCCATAGCATGTCAGTGGCTCTCCTTGCACTCAGTTTATATTGTAACTACCAATACCTATGTAATCTGCAATGAAATAAAATTTACTTTTACTTTACTTTTACTTTTTACTTTTACGTGCTTGGATAAATGTGGGTTCCAAACTTGTGCTGCATACTCTAGTATGGGCCTAACGTACACAGTGTACAGGGTCCTGAACGATTCTTTATTAAGATGTCGGAATGCTGTTCTTAGGTTTGCTTGGCGCCCGTATGCTGCAGCAGTTATTTGGTTGATGTGCGCCTCAGGAGATGTGCCTGGTGTTATACTCACCCCAAGATCTTTTTCCTTGATTGAGGTTTGTAGTCTCTGGCCCCCTAGACTGTACACCGTCTGCGATCTTCTTTGCCCTTCACCACTCTTCATGACTTTGCACTTGGTGGGGTTGAACTCCAGGAGCCAATTGCTGGACCAGGCTTGCAGCCTGTCCAGATCCCTTTGTAGTTCTGCCTGGTCCTCGTCCGATTGAATTCTTCTCGCCAACTTCACTTCATCTGCAAACAGGGACACTTCGGAGTCTATTCCTTCCGTCATGTCGTTCACAAATACCAGAAACAGCACCGGTCCTAGGACTGACCCCTGTGGAACCCCACTCGTCACCGGCGCCCAATCTGACACCTCGCCACGTACAATGACTCGCCGCTGTCTTCCTGACAGGTATTCCCTGATCCATTGTAGTGCCTTCCCTGTTATCCCTGCCTGGTCCTCCAGCTTCTGCACTAATCTCTTTTGTGGAACTGTGTCAAACGCCTTCTTACAGTCCAAGAATATGCAATCTACCCACCACTCTCTATCTCTCTTGTCTTACTGCTGTCACGCTGTCATAGAACTCCAGTAGGTTTGTGACACAGGATTTCCCATCCCTGAAACCGTGTTGGCCGTCGTTGATAAGCTCATTCCTTTCTAGGTGCTCCACCACTCTTCTCCTGATAATCGTCTCCATGACCTTGCATACTATACATGTCAGTGACACTGGTCTGTAGTTTAGTGCTACGTTTCTGTGTGTGTGTTAGTTACCATTTTGTCCTAGGCACATGTCGATTAGACAGTAGGCCTGTTGTATGTATGTGTGTGTGTGTGTGTGTAACGAAACACTTCGAAATGTTTCGGCCCCTCCGGGAATTGAACCCGCGCCCTCCGTGCGTAAAGCAAGAGCGCTAGCCACCATGCCATCGGGGCGTGTGTGTGTGTGTGTGTGTACTCACCTATTTGTACTCACCTATTTGTGGTTGCAGGGGTCGATTCATAGCTCCTGGCCCTGCCTCTTCACTGATTGCTACTAGGTCCTCTCTCTCCCTGCTCCATGAGCTTTATCAAACCTAGCCTTAAAACTATGTATGGTTCCTGCCTCCACTATGTCGCTTTCTAAGCTATTCCACTTCCTGACAACTCTATGACTGAAGAAATACTTCCTAACATCCCTTTGACTCATAGGAGTCTTCAACTTCCAATTGTGACCCCTTGTTTCTGTGTCCCCTCTCTGGAACATCTTGTCTCTGACCACCTTATCTATTCCTCGCAGTATTTTATATGTCGTTATCATGTCTCCCCTAGCCCTCCTGTCCTGTAGTGTCGTCAGGCCGATTTCCCTTAACCTTTCTTCGTAGGACAATCCCCTTAGCTCTGGGACTAGTCTTGTTGCAAACCTTTGCACTTTCTCTATTTCTGACGTGCTTGACCAGGTGTGGGTTCCAAACTGGTGCTGCATACTCCAGTATGGGCCTGACATATATGGTATACAGAGTCTTGAATGATTCCTTAGTGAGGTATTGGAACGCTATTGTTAGGTTTGCCAGCCGCCCGTATGCTGCAGCAGTTATCTGATTGATGTGTGCCTCAGGAGATGTGCTCGGTATTATACTCACCCCAAGATCTTTTCTTTGAGTGAGGTTTGCAGTCTTTGGCCACCTAGACTATACTCTGTCTGCGGTCTTCTTTGCCCTTCCCCGATATTCATGACTTTACATTTGGCAGGGTTAAATTCAAGGAGCCAGTTACTGACCAGGCTTGCAGCCTGTCCAGGTCTCTTTGTAGTCCTGCCTGATCCTCGACTGATTTGATTCTTCTCATTAACTTCACATCATCTGCAAACAGGGACACTTCTGAGTCTATCCCTTCCGTTATGTCATTCACATATACCAAAAACAGTACAGGTCTAGGACTGACCCTTGTGGAACTCCACTCGTCACAGGTGCCCACTCTGACATCTCGTCACGTACCATGACTCGTTGTTGCCTCCCTGTCAGATATTCTCTGATCCATTGCAGTGCTTTTCCTGTTACGTGTGCCTGATCCTCTAGCTTTTGCATTAACCTCTTGTGAGACCTGTGTCGAACGCCTTCTTGCAGTCCAAAAAATGCAGTCTATCCACCCCTCTCTCTCGTGTCTTACTTCTGTTACCTTGTCATAAAACTCCAGTAGGTTTGTGACACAGGATTTTCCTTCCCTGAAACCTGCTGGTTGTCGTTTATAAGCTTGTGTCTTTCTAGGTGCTCCACCACTCTCCTCCTGATGATCTTCTCCATGACTTTGCATACTATACACGTCAGTGACACAGGTCTGTAGTTTAATGCCTCGTGTCTGTCTCCTTTCTTAAAAATTGGGACTACATTTGCCATCTTCCACGCCTCAGGTAGTTGCCCAGTTTCAATGGATGTGTTGAAGATTTGTGTTAGTGGCACACACAACATCTCTGCTCCTCTCTAAGGACCCACGGAGAAATGTTGTCCGGTCCCACCGCTTTTGAGGTATCGAGTTCACATAGCAGCTTCTTCACCTCCTCCTCGGTTGTGTGTATTTCATCCAGCACTTGTTGGTATACCTCCCTATTCTGAATTCCTGGAGTCCTTCCTGTCTCCTGTGTAAATACTTCTTTAAATCTCATGTTGAGCTCCTCACATACCTCTTGGTCGTTTATTGTGAACTCCCCACCTTCCTTTCTCAGCCTGATTACCTGGTCCTTGACTGTTGTTTTCTCCTGATGTGGCTATACAACAGCTTCGGGTCAGACTTGACTTTTGATGCTATATCATTTTCATATTGTCCCTGAGCCTCCCTTCTTACCTGTGCATATTCGTTTCTGGCTCTTCGGCTAATCTCTTTATTTTCCTGGGTCCTTTGTCTTCTGTACTTTTTCCATTCTCTATTACACTTACTTTTTGCCTCCCTACACCTCTGGGTGAACCAAGGACTCGTTCTGGTCTTCCCATTACTTCTGTTTCCCTTGGGTGTGTATGTATATATGTGTGTGTATGTGTGTGTGTATGTGTATATGTAAGTGTGTATGTGTGACCCAACAATAAAATTTGCACCAAGAACTCATTACAGTTGTGACTGGGTGTAGACTAGTGAAGTGTTCATTGCGTTATAATTTGTTCATGATTGTAACCATGTATAAACGTAAGTAAGTAAATTTACTTACATGTTTCATTACCTTTGTAACTTGTGAGTTCATTACCTTTGTAGCTTGTTAGTTCATTACCTTTGTAACTTGCTCAGCTATCATAACTTTGGGGTCCAGTCCCTGGACCCATTATGTACCTCTGTAATCTTTTGACTACCGCCCACAGGATGGGTATGGGGTGCATAATAAAGATATCAAACTAACTCGCCTCCGGGTTGGGCACTCACGACTGGTGGCTCATCTACACCGCCTTCGAATGACGGACTCTCCGTACTGCCCATGGTGTCCCTCACAGCCTGAGACGGTGGAACACTTCCTACTGTGGTGCCCACGTTATCACTCTGCACGGACTGTTCTCGATGGAAATAAATGGTATAAAATACCGACACAATGGAAAAATAAGCACATAAGCAGTATAATGTGATCCTTTATTGACAACGTTTCGCCCACGCAAAAGATAAGATTAGATTTCTTCGGATTTTTAACCCCGGAGGGTTAGCCACCCAGGATAACCCAAGAAAGTCAGTGCGTCATCGAGGACTGTCTGTGTTATTTTCATTGGGGTCCTTAATCTTGTGTCCCAGGATGCGACCCACACCAGTCAACTAACAACCTGGGTACCTATTTTCTGCTAGGTGAACATGACAACAGGTGTAAGGAAACACGTCGAAATGTTTCCACCTGCCGGGAATCGAACCCGGGCCCTCCGTGTGTGAAACGAGAGCTCTAGCCACCAGACCAGTGGGCTTTATCAAGTCACAAACAAATCTACCTGGAAAAAGAGTAACATGAGTATTTATAGGATTTAGTCAGGTGGAGAATGCTGGGTCAGGTGGAGAATGCTGCATGTGACAGTCTTCAAAGTAGTGTGATAGTTTACCTTGTGTGACTTAGGACCTGCAGTGTCTCCATTCTTGAGTTATAGTGGGATAGCGTTGAAGAAGTTTCTTGGCAATAGGTTCAGCTATGGCTACTACAACATAGCTGAACCTATTGCCAAGAAACTTCTTCAACACTATCCCACATAGAACTCAAGAATGGAACACTGCAGGTCCTTTAAGTCACACAAGGTTTTAAACTATCACACTACTTTGAAGACTATCACATGCAGCATTCTCCCCCTGACCCAGCATTCTCCACCTGACTAAATCCTATAAATACTCATGTTACTCTTTTCCCAGGTAGATCTGTCTGTGACTCGATAAAGCCTACTGCGTGGGCGAAACGTTGTCAATAAAGGATCACATTATACTGCTTTTGTGTTTATTTTTCCACGGACTGTTCTCCGTGCGGCCTTGCACACGTTTGGGGTGGAATTTTTAACCCTACCTCTCCTTCTTAATGGGGAGAGGTTTGATCCTCCAGACCGTCAGGAAATATTGGCCTGTACCTGCAGATTCTTGCTGGCTTCATGGCGCATTAAGGACATATAATACGCAGTTATTAGTCTAACATCCTTCCACTTTGGTCGAGGTTCCTTCTCCGAGCGTTGGACGGCAGTGCTCGATACGGCGTATGCTGTCAGTGGCCCTATAAAACCCCAACAACAACAAGTGTAGTGCTGGGTGGTATTCAAATTCAACTTTATTTCTGGTAATATTACAAGGTGGGGTGTACTTATATTATTTATACATTTTATGAAGTAGATATTACAAGATGGCAAATATGCCTAGGTATGCCTAAGCTTTTCAGGCAGACTTATGATAGGTCTTACTCAATAGTGACACAATGATTATACTGATATTAAGGTTAGGTAATTGTAGTGATTAACTGTAATGTCAGTGTGCTTCTGGCCAAACAGTTATTGAATGACAGTGAACATGTTTTCTCTTTTTATGGGCCACCCTACCTCAGTGGAAGATGACTAGTGTGATAAAATAAAATGCTATTCTAAGTTTGAAGTGGACTATCACTGGCTTACAGTGACAGTACAGTATCTTAATATGTTTCTCAGGGAAAACTCCCCATCAAAAATTTTTGCTGTCAATCCAAAATTGAGGTTTACAAAATTGAGGTATTGAAATTCAAACATTTAAGAATTTAACAATTAGTTTAAGAATTTAACAATTAGTTTATATATTAATAGTAAAGGTGATATATTGGCATAATACCGTTTCTATATTGGAAAGGCTTAGACAAACTTATGACTAGCTTAACAATTATGAAGCAATAGTTGTATTAGAATTTTGGTTAGTCATGTGCAAATTAAGGGGAATCACAGACTCCCCCATACCACCAATCCAACTACATTCATCTTTGCTAATATACAGGGTCCAAAGCCAGCAACAAATAACAAGGTACCTTATATTCGTGGACTACTTACAGAGTCAAATGCTATGTTTGCGGCTTTCACAGAGACCCACATATGAGATCACTTGGACAATGAAATATGGATCCCGGGCTACAACCTATACAGGTGTGACAGAGTGAACAGACAAAAAGGGGGGGTTGGCCTGTATATCACAGAGTCACTTATATGTTCAGAACTACTAAATGCCTCAAATGATGTAGTTGAAGTATTAGCAATAAAGGTCGAGAATCAAAACCTGGTCATCGTGGTTGTCTACAAGCCCCCGGATGCAACGTCCCAACAATTCCAGGAACAGCTTCTGAAAATTGACCACTGTCTGGAAAATCTTCCAGCTCCTGCCCCCAACATCTTGCTACTGGGGGATTTCAACCTCAGGCACCTTAAATGGAGGAACATTGCAAACAATGTGGTAGCAGAGATAACACCAGGAGGCAGCTCAGATGAAAATTCACACATAAATGAACTTTTAAATCTCTGCACCAAGTTCACCTTAAACCAGCAAATAGTGGAGCCCACAAGATTAGAGAATACGCTAGACCTCATCTTCACCAACAATGATCTGATATGAAATGTCATCATATCAAAAACAATATACTCAGATCACAACATAATAGAGGTCCAGACATGCATGCGAGGAGCCCCAGATCAACAAAATGTGATCAGCCGCGAGGGAGCTTTCTCCAAATTCAACTTCAATAACAAAAACATAAGGTGGGACCAAGTAAACCAAGTCCTAAATGATATAAACTGGGAAGATTGCCTAAGCATCACGGATCCCAACCTATGTCTAGAACAAATTAACTCTGTGGTACTCGAGGTTTGCTCAAGGCAAATTCCCTTAAGGAAAAGGAAGAGAAGATGCAAACTAGAAAGAAAGAGGCGCTCCCAATACAGGCGAAGGCAAAGAATAACGGAGAGGCTACAGGAGGCCAATATCTCTGAAATACGTAGGGAGACACTAGTCAGAGAAATAGCAAACATTGAATTAAAACTAAAGGAATCTTACAGGAATCAAGAGACACGGGAAGAACTAAAAGCCATAAATGAAATTGAAAGAAACCCAAAGTATTTCTTTTCCTATGCAAAATCAAAATCGAGAACAACAACCAGTATTGGGCCCCTACTTAAACGGGATGGGTCCTACACAGATGACAGCAAGGAAATGAGTGAGTTACTTAAGTCCCAGTATGACTCAGTTTTTAGCGAGCAACTAACCAGACTGAAAATCGAAAACCTAAATGAATTATTTATGAGAGTGCCACAGAATTTGACAGACGCATGCCTTTCTGACATCACCACGACGCCAAATGACTTCGAAAAAGCAATAAATGACATCCCCATGCACTCTGCTCCAGGCCCAGACTCATGGAACTCCGTGTTCATCAAGAACTGCAAGAAGCCCCTATCACATGCTTTTAACATCTTATGGAGAGGGAGCATGGACACTGGGATCGTCCCGCAGCTACTAAAAACAACAGACATAGCCCCGCTCCACAAAGGGGGCAGTAAAGCAATAGCAAAGAACTACAGACCAATTGTGCTAGATCGCCACCCATCTTGATACCCATCAATTGCACAACCCAGGACAGCATGGGTTTAGAGCAGGCCGCTCCTGTCTGTCCCAACTACTGGACCACTACGACAAGGTCCTGGATGCTCTAGAAGATAAACAGAATGCTGATGTTATATACACAGATTTTGCAAAAGCCTTTGACAAGTGTGACCATGGTGTAATAGCACACAAAATGCGTGATAAAGGAATAACAGGAAAAGTTGGTAGATGGATCTATAATTTCCTAACATGTAGAACACAAAGAGTAGTAATCAGCAGAGTAAAGTCTGAGGCAGCTACTGTGAAAAGCTCTGTTCCACAAGGCACAGTACTTGCTCCCATCCTATTCCTCATCCTCATATCAGATATTGACAGGGATATAAGCCACAGTGCTGTGTCTTCCTTTGCAGATGACACCCGAATCTGTATGACGGTGTCCACCGTTGAAGACACGGCTAGACTCCAAGCAGACATAAACCAAATCTTTAAATGGGCTGCAGAAAACAATATGAAGTTCAATGATGAGAAATTTCAATAACTCAGATACGGAAAACGTGAAGAAATTAAAATCTCATCGGAGTACAAAACTAATTCCAACCACACAATAGAGCGAAAAACTAATGTCAAAGACCTGGGAGTGATCATGTCAGGGGATCTCACCTTCAAGGACCAAAACAAAGTAGCAATTGCATCTGCTCGAAAAATGACAGGATGGATAATGAGAACCTTCAAAACCAGGGATGCCAAGCCCATGTTGACACTTTACAGATCGCTTGTTCTATCTAGGCTGGAATATTGCTGCACACTAACTGCACCTTTCAAGGCGGGTGAAATTGCTGACCTTGAAAATGTGCAGAGAGCCTTCACTGCACGCATAAGTGCGATAAACCACCTCAACTACTGGGAGCGCTTGAAGTTCCTAAACCTGTACTCTAGAACGCAGGCGGGAGAGATACAATATTATATACACATGGAAAATTCTCGAGGGCTTAGTACCAAACTTGCACACAAAAATCACTCCCTACGAAAGCAAAAGACTCGGCAGGCGATGTAACATCCCCCCAATGAAGAGCAGGGGTGCCACTAGCACGTTGAGGGACAACACAATAAGTGTCAGGGGCCCAAGATTGTTCAACTGCCTCCCAGCATACATCAGGGGGATTACCAACAAACCCCTGGCTGTCTTCAAGCAGGCACTGGACAGGCACCTAAAGTCTGTACCTGACCAGCCAGACTGTGGTTCGTACGTTGGACTGCGTGCGGCCAGCAGTAACAGCCTGGTTGATCAGGCTCTGGTCCAACAGGAGGCCTGGTCATGGACCGGACCGTGGGGGCGTTGACCCCTGGAATTCTCTCCTGGTAGACTCCAGGTATATCAATAAGTGTATTTTGCTGTGAATATAAGAAGAACATAAGAAAGAAGGAACACTGCAGCAGACCTACTGGCCCATGCGAGGCAGGTCCAAGTCTCCAACCAGCTTAAGCCAATGCCCTGACCCAGCCAGGTCAGGTTACATGCACTTAAAGAAGGAGCACTGCATCTGACCTAGTAAGATAAGCTAGTCAGGACCAACTCACACCCACCTGGGAAAAAACCCTCTGCAGGTAGTCAGGTCACTTCCACTTAAGGAATTAGTACCGCATCCGACCCTAGTAGTACAAGCAAATCAGGTCCAACTCACACCCACCCACACCCACTCATGTATTTATCTAACCTATTTTTAAAAATACACAACGTCTTAGCTTCTATGACGGTACTCGGGAGTTTGTTCCACTCATCCACAACTCTATTACCAAACCAGTGCTTTCCTATATCCTTCTTGAATCTGAACTTTTCCAACTTGAAACCATTGCTGCGAGTCCTGTCTTGGCTAGATATTTTCAGCACGCTATTTACATCCCTTTCTTTATTCCTGTTTTCTATTTATACACCTCAATCATATCCCCCTAATTCTACGCCTTTCTAGAGAGTGCAGATTCAAGGCCCTCAGTCTATCCTCATAGGGAAGATTTCTGATACATGGGATCAACTTTGTCATCCTCCTCTGTACGTTTTCTAGTGCATTTGTATCCATTCTGTAATACGGTGACCAGAACTGTGCAGCATAATCTAAATGAGGCCTAACCAAATATATATAGAGTTGAAGAACAACCTGAGGACTTCTATTATTTATACTTCTAGATATGAAGCCAAGGATTCTGTTAGCTTTATTGCAAACACTTATGCACTGTTGTCTTGGTTTAAGATTACTACTAACCAGAACTCCTAAATCCTTCTCGAATCACAAGTAATAAGATCTACATTATTCAGTTTATATGTGGCATGGTTATTGCCCTGCCCAACATTTAGAACTTTGCATTTGTCTACATTAAACTGCATCTGCCACTTCTATGACCACTGCATCAGTCTATTCACTCCAGGATGATTATCCTAGAGTGCTCTAATGTCCTCATTAGAATGAATTGG
>WNWK01047099.1:0-14067 GCA_009830355.1 Cherax destructor | reverse complement strand
ACAGATATTAGTAGGGTATAGTAGTACTGTACAAAAATACAGTATAGTAGAACAGTACAGTAGTACGGTATAGTAGTCCAGTACAGTAGTACAGTAAAGTATAGGGGTATAGTAGTACAGTATAGTAGTACAGTATAGTAGAACAGTATAGTAGTACAGTACAGTAGAGGAGTATAGTAGTACAGTATAGTTGTACAGTATAGTAGAACAGTACAGAAGTTCAGTATAGTACTACAGTATAGATGTGCAGTATAGTAGTCCAGTACAGTAGTACAGTATAGTAATACAGTAGAGTAGTACAGAATAGTAGTAAAGTATAGTAGAACAGTACATTAGTGCAGTACATTATAACAGAATAGTAGTACAGTACAGTAGTACAGTATAGTAGTACAGTACTGTAGTGCAGTACAGTATGGTAGTACAGTACAGTATTACAGTATAGTAGTAGAGTATAGTAGTATAGTACAGTAGTACAGTATAGTAGTATAGAACAGTAGTACAGTATAGTAGTACAGTATAGTTGTGGAGGTATGGGCTCCTACGATAACATGGAATGTATGGTTTGCTAATACTTAGCTTATTGATGAATCCAAGATGTCGCAGCCATCCCCAACACCTTCACAGAGGAAACATCTATGGCCTCATTCTCCACAGGGCTGTAAGGTAAAGTATCAAGTGTGAGTTTCTAATTATTGCCCGAAAGGAGCATATGCCCATATCTCAATCATTTGACAGACTGAAAGGCGGGTTACTCACGGTTTTTGGGCGGATCGCCCACGAGTCACCGGGTGATATGATAAATCTGCCTAAAGAAAATTATGCATTCCTAACTGCGCAGTAGGTGGCATCTAGGTTTAAGCAGACTTACCTGGGTATTTGTAACGGACCCTTAATTCACACCCGGATATCACTGTCTTGTTTGAAGAACGCTGCTGAAGAGTCACTGCCTTGTTAGACGACGCAAACTCATTGTCCCTTTACGTTCTTTAATGTCAGTCTTTTTGCAGTAGTCAGAAGCTGCACACACTTCTGAATATACCGCGATTTTATACACTAAACGCGTCGGAACAGAATTCTTATCCGATTTCCCGACGTTAGTGGAGATTGAGGGAGGACGAACGCATACGACGATTGTCTCTTTGTCCGGTTATAAACCGCGCCGTAGCACCCTTCCCCTTAGAAATCTTAGGTCAATCTGCCGCGCCCCTGCATCCCGCAGCTCGGGCCGGCGGCGCGCCGAGGTCAGCTAAATTTCAACACTTGCAAACCACTGCAACAATTTGCAATTCAAGAACTTGTGTTCTCTAAATATTTAGATCCCTGGAACACATGATTGCAATGTTCAAGTGTAGAAACTAATACAGCAGTTTACTATAACTTTCCTGCTAAGGTAAAGAGTAACATATCTCAATGTCTATCACTCATTACTTCACATTGGTTGCAACCCTGGTCAGCTACTACGTGACTCTTGGCTGTTTGGGTCCATCCATATTTTTTCAATTAAACTGTTGACCAGTAAACGTTGTTGATCAGAGAGCTAGGCTCACCATCTGGCCCTTTCTAAGGGCCGGGCCCCTAAGGGCAGGGCCTTTTCTAAGGTCAGAAAGAGTAGGTACCCCCCTCTTTTTGAGAATTTTCTCCACACTGGGGGGCAGCGAAGGTTCACTGAAAGTGAACTACTCATCGCTTAACATTAATTTGATTTTCTCACTCGCCATCACTGCTGCTTGTCTTTTCTGGACAGCTTTAGTCTGTGTGGTTTCTGGAGAATCACTAATTTTATTTTTGTTTTCAACACTGTGTAATTCTAACGGCACTAATTTATCTATTGTCTGCTTATTCACTACACCTTTGCTCAAAACATCAACTGTCCTGATGATTCTATTTGCATCAGGATATATGGTCACAATTTTTCCAAGAGGCCAATGGGACCTCGGACCATCATTGTTAATAATCACTATGTCACCAGGTCTTAAGGACTTATAATTTTCTGGAACACCAGCTCCATAGAAGTGTTCTCTCAATGAGGTGAGATAGTCTTCTCGCCAAATTTTCTCCCAGCGTTCAATCCTCTATGATTTCTTTATCATTCATGGGAGGAACAGGTTCGAGCCTTCTGCCATATAGTAAATGAGATGGACTTAACACTTCTAAATTGTCCAGATCATCGGTAACATACGTTAAAGGTCTGTTGTTGACTCTATTTTCTATTTCAGTTACGACTGTACGAAATTCTTCTAAGTCGATTCTCTGACGATGAAGAGTTTTCCTTAAACAACATTTCACAATGCCTATCATTCTTTCGTAAAATCCGCCGTGCCATGGGGATTTAGGAGGAATGAATCTCCAACGACAATTGCGTTGATTCAGCATCTGTTGTACTTCAGGCTGCTCAAAAATCTTGTTTATGTAAGCAGCACCAGCAACAAAATTCGTTGCATTGTCTGATGTCATCAGCCTGGGACATGCCTTTTTTGGCTGCAAACCTTCTAAATAATTTGATAAAGGTTTCAGCAGACATATCAGTGGCTACTTCTAGATGTACTGCTCTAGTCGCAGCACAGGTGAACAAACAGATGTACACCTTGATAGGAACTTTGTCAACTGTTTTAGTTAAAATTATTGGTCCCGTGTAATCTACACCTGTCACCTCAAATGGAGTGACATGACATACTCTTTCAGAAGGGTATGGAGGTGGACCTGGATACTGACATACTCGCATATCGTAATGACGACAAGTAATACAGTCTCTTATTTGTTTCTTCACTCTTTGTCGACCTTGAGGTATCCAGTAGGATTGACGTATATGACAAAGAGTGTCAGCTACACCACCATGTAACACGTTACTGTGGGCATTCTGAATAATCAGTCTTGTTAGCCAATGATTCTTGGGGATCAATACTGGATGTATTGTTTCCTTAGGTAGTAAAGAATTATGAATTCTTCCTCGACATCTTATAATCTTTTCTGAGTCGAGATAAAGTCCTAAAGAATTAATCATATCAGGTTTCTTTGGAGATTTATCCTGAGTTTCCAGAAATCTATACTCTGTAGAGAAAACATCTTTCTGTATTAACTTTATCCAGTATTTAATGGGTTCAAGTAATTCATAATTAGGTTTTATCCCTTTAATGAATTTAAAGACAAGAGCTGTAACTCTTAAGAGTTTACCCAATGATGAGTATTTAGATCCATCAATGACTATTTCTTTTGTGTCTGCTGTATTTAAACAGATTATTTCTGCGGTGTTCAAACAGACTGTTTCTTCTGGCATAATATAAGCTTTTTGCTGTGGCCAGTTATTTTCATTAGAGAGCCAGTTAGGTCCGTGGAGCCATAATTTATTATCCACAAAGTTCTTGTGTGGGACATTACGTGACAACATGTCAGCTGGGTTCTCTTGTGTAGAGACGTGGAGAAAGACATAGTCTCTCTGCATCTCTCTTATTTCTGCTACTCTATTCTATACATAGACCAACTTACTCTTATTATTTCTCAACCACTGGAGAACTGCTTCATTGTCACTCCAGATCACAGTTTTTTTCAATAGTGAGATGATCAAGTACTTTGTTGAGATAGACAGCTAATTTTGTACCTACATAGAGTGCTGTCAGTTCCAATTGTGGTACTGTTCTGACCTTCAAGGGTGCAACCTTGGCCTTTGAAGTAATTAAAGTACTTCCTTCAGCGTTACTCATGTAAGCTACAGCGCCATAACCTCTGGTTGACGCATCACAGAACACATGTAATGTGTACTTGTTTCCCTCTTGACCTATTTGTCTGGGAAATTTAATTTGATGAAGTTGTTTAAACTCCTTGGATATTTCATCCCATTCTTGACTCATTTCTTGAGGCAAGTTCTCATCAAAACCTATTTTAAGCTTCAATGCATCTTGCACAAGCATTTTACCTTTTATGGTAATTGGTGAGACGAGTCCTAGAGGATCAATGCATTGTGATACCTCTGACAGTAAACTACGTTTAGTGAGTGTACTGCTTGATTTATTGTTTATCCTTTTGAGACTCAAAGCATCTTCTTGTGTATTCCAATCAAGTCCAAGCATGTTGTTGCATTCAGGAATTTCAGCTTCAGGGAAATCTTCCTTGATAAGTTCCCTTAATTGATTTGAATTAGTATTCCACATCCTTAGAGGCATATTTGCTTCTTTCATCTCCTTGTTAGCTTCTCTGTATAAGGATTTCAAATCCTCCTCTTTATTCACAGTACCTTGAAGATTGTCCACATAGAAACTTTTCTTTAAGATTTCTTTGAAGGGACTTTCAGATTTCTTCAAATGTGTATTAAGAGTAGCTTCTAGTAAGAATGGAGAGGATGTTGCACCAAATAATACTGACTTGAAACGATAAGTTTTCACAGGACTTTGAGGATCATGTGGATTTTCTGGCCACAAGAATCGTGTATAATCTCTATCTATTTCTTGTAGTCCTACTCTTAAGAAAGCTTTGGAAATATCAGCCGTGTAGGCATATGGATTTGTGCGAAATTTCATAAGCACGTCTCCAAGCTTCTCAGTTAGTGAGGGTCCGGTCATCAGACAGTCATTAAGGCTTGCTATATCTTTATTTGCACGTGCGCTGCAATTGTATACAACACGTAGTGGAGTGGTTTCAGAATTTTTCCTGACTCCGTGGTGCGGTAGATAATGAGCATCTTTCTTCAACTTATCTTCGACTATTTCCTCAATGAATTTATTGTCTAACTGTTCTTGTATGATATTATCATAGACAGTCAGCAGCTCTGGATTCTTCCTGAGCTCATGTATTTGTGCTTTCATTTGTCAGAAAGCCATGCGATAATTGCTAGGTAGATGTGGTGGATTTAATTTCCATGGTAACCTAACCCAATACTGTCCATCTTCATATTTGACAGTGTCCAAATATTGGTTATAAGGGGCAGTAAGACCTGTCTCCGAGCGCGAGTGAAAAAAAATTCGAAAAATTATGAAAATTGAGTTAATCTTATAGAAAAATAGCTTAACTGTCTGGCTACACAATGGTACAAGACTCAATGTAATACGACGTTTCTACAAGGAATTATAGTCATTTATATCATGTATGGTGACGGCGATGTGCGCAGCTCGCCTGCTCTCAGCCCGTATATTTTTAGAATTTTTTTCCATTTTTTTCTTTACTGTTTCGTGTATTATTCATTCTAATGGTGTAATTTACGATTTGGCATCATATGAGAGTGGGCGGAGCTTATACGTAGTCTACCAGCCAATCAGGAACGATCTGGGAATATTTGCTGACGTCAGCAGAATTCCTGATCTGAGAGGCACCATATATTATTTCATTATGCTAATATCAATTCTACGGCTTATTTATCTATCACAATTGATCTAATATGAAATAATAAACACTATAAATAACATATAAACATGTTATATGCTCCAGCATGAATAAAAATGAGATCTAATATAGTGCGGTCTCTATCAGCAATATGGGTATAAAAATGATTCCCCTTCCCATAACGTATTCTTTGGCCTGTGAGTAAGAGAAAACGGTGTTTTAGAGGCTAACTACACTAAAACATTAGTTTTACAAAGAAAACATTGAAACAAGTGATTTTTTCGAAAAAAAAAAGAAAATTTCCCGAGGCGGGTGGCCGGCGCTGCTCCAGGCGCTTTCCAGGCGAATATCTCGGAAGTAAGTTATTGACTTATTTTACTTTGTGGAGTTTTTACTGTTTGATTAAATGAAATAATATTTACAGGAATGGTAAAAATATGATTGTTCTTTTTTTTAAGAACGCACTTTTGTATATATTCCAAATATTTTGGGATTTATTTGGGAGTAAAGGGCAGATTTTTTTTCAACATTCAAACAGTTACATGCTTTATTTTTTTGTGGAATAAAGATAAGATGTTTACAGGAATGTGCGTTCTCAAAAAATCGTCTTAGCATTGTTCTTTCGGTACCAAGTCCCAAAACAACCTTACGTAGTGACATATAGGGTACGGATTATGCCAAACGTCCTGACATGAAATTTTCAGTAAATATTTTTTTTTTCAGTTGTTGTTTGGACTATCTTATTGAATATTTTTTTAAAACATACTGAGTGAACACTTCTATGTGTAAAAAAAAAATGAAAGAAATTCGACGAACAGAAAAAAAAAGAATTGACATGTTATACTGGCCCTATAAGTCTCAGACTCCTGTGGGCTTGGTTTATTTACATCTAAACCTATCGCATCTAAATCCCACAACTTATCAACTGGCTCATTCATTTCTTCCAGTAATGATAATTTTTGTTGTGGTACATGATCAGCAGTTATTCTTGTAACTAGTACATTTTCTACTGAATCAAATTCAGCTTCTTTCCCGCTTTGAGAGGGAATTGGACCACATATCATATGGCCTCCAGCTGTTTTCAGCAAGTGAACATCATGTTTACTTACTATATTTTCCACAAAACAATGATAGTAATCACTTCCAATGATTAAATCAATTGGACTAATTGTGTCCGTCTGTATGTCAGGACAGGCTAACTTGACCTTGGCTGCCTTCAGTTCTGCAACTGTATCTCTTATTCCCCGGATCTGCACTGACTTAGGTAAATCATCGACTACCACAGCTTCTACTGTCTTTTTCCTGTTTCCTAGACCAACAGTAAATCTGGCTAGGTCATATTTCTGCTTACCAGAACTTTGGAAAAATCCAGCTATTTCTAACTGTATTTTGGCATGGGGTTGTTTATTCAGTTTTTGCAACAATGTTCGTCTTATGAACGACCTTTGTGAGCCTTGATCAAATAGTGTCAGCACATTGGTTTTGTGTAATTTATGTGATAACTCTACTCGAGCTATTGGGAGAGCAGTCGATTTAGACTTATCTCTCACATTTAATGCTGTTGTTTGTTGACTTCCTGACTCTGTGGAAGTCGGTTGTTCAGCATAAGTGCTTGGGCATAATGCTGTGTGATGCATTCCCTTGCATTTATAACACTTCTTCAGTGAGCATTTACCTCCCTTGTGTTCACCTAAACACTTAGTGCACCTTTTCAGTTGTTGAGCACGTTGTTTCCGTGCCTCCATTGTTGTGTATTGAATGCAATACTGTGCCCAATGTGTTCCATCACAAAGTACACATTTTGGAGTACGTTTATGTGTGACAGTCTGTTTACTGTCTGTTGTGTTCACAGCTTGATAAGTGCCTACATGGGATTTCCCATTATGTGGTTTAGTGGGAGTAGGTACACTCTTTTTGTACTGAGTTGAAGGTTTATTATCCACAACAGGATTGGTGGATTTCTCATCTTGTCTCGTTGCTTGCATGCATGAGACTATTGTTTGTAAACCATTGCTAATTTCTTCACAAGTGAAATAGCGTTTATTGAACATAATATTTAAACGTTCAATGGTTTGTGTTGACAGTTTATCTTGTATAATACCACTGATAAACCAATCACATTGCCTTAGATCATATTTAACTCCTAGAGTTCTAAGACTATTGTCTAATGTGATTCTAAATGACTGTAAGTCTGAAAGACAATGTTTGGGTGGTTTCAAGCTTGATATTAAGACTGCATGTCTAACCCTGGCTTTGTCAGCATCAAGATAATTATCTGCTAAGACACATAAGGCTAGAGCATAATTGCCTTTGACCACCGGAAATGATTTAATCAGTTCATAGGGTTCACCTTTCACGAGATATCTGAGATAATTGAACTTAGCTATCTCATCTATGTCAGTACGTGAATTCACTAAAGAATTAAACCCACTAATGAACTCTTCATAATCATTACCTTCAAAAATAGGCATAGCCAATTTGGGAAGACTCGGTAAGCCTACACCAGGTGTGACAGGTGTGGCAGGTGTCTGCTGACCACTAATTACAGTAGGTCTTTGTGACAAAGTTTTGCAGCAGGTAGCCTGTATTCCTGTCCACCTTAATTGTTGTTCACTAAAGGCATCCAAGACACTTTTAGTTTCTTCCTCTGTCGGGTTGGAATCTAGAAATTCCTTTTCATAGATCTCATAGCCTGAATTAATGATTTCCAGACGTTTATTAATTAATTGAGATTTAATTTCCAACTGATCATAGTCTATATTTGTGTCTTGGGTTAAACCTATACAGACTGAAATTAATTGCTCCAATTGAGTAATTTTCGTCTGTAACGTGTTAAATTTTGTGGTTAATGACTACATTTTGCTAGTATCATGACTAACAGCACACTTAGAGTGTTTAAAAACTCCAGCTGAGTTTGTTTTGACTGCGTCGGCACACTGCTGACCCACTAACCATGTCTCTCAAGGTCAGTGGCCTTGAGGTGCAGAGTACATATGGACGAAACAACACCAGATTTGTTTATGTCCTGAACTGTTGTCTCAGCTAAACTGAGTCTCACTGACGTCACTTCACACATTATATTTCACTGTATATACATCACACATATATATTCAATGTTTATACACATACATATGTCAAATGTTACAATGTTAATTAATATGAAAGTTTAAACTTAATATCACTTCCTATATTATATAAGAGACAAACATAATACACAGTTTCTTCACTTAATTTGTGTCTATAAACATTATAAACACTGTGTGTATATATAAACTGTTTATACTATACACATTCACAGACCAGCCGTGTGCTAATCTGCTTCAGTCAGCATTTCTGCTGGCGAGTGGAGCTTGATGGGTGAGCCCTTCCCCCATCCATGGGTGACCCGACTACCGTTTTCTTCCTGGGTGTCGGGTGAGCGCCTGCCGGCTCGCGTTTTCTATGCTTCGCGAGAGCTTCCCATACTCTTTGATTGAGAGTAGGAACCCATATATTCTGGTTTCTTTTGTAAAACACTAGTTTTACAGCTTTTCTCGAAGGACCTTGGATCGTAGACACTTATACACTGGAGTATAAATCTTTGGACCACCATGTGGCCACTCTCCTGGTTCGAATACGATCAAACTTCCGGTTCGTAAGGACCAAAACTGTGGAGGTATGGGCTCCTACGATAACATGGAATGTATGGTTTGCTAATACTTAGCTTATTGATGAATCCAAGATGTCGCAGCCATCCCCAACACCTTCACAGAGGAAACATCTATGGCCTCATTCTCCACAGGGCTGTAAGGTAAAGTATCAAGTGTGAGTTTCTAATTATTGCCCCAAAGGAGCATATGCCCATATCTCAGTCATTTGACAGACTGAAAGGCGGGTTACTCACGGTTTTTGGGCGGATCGCCCACGAGTCACCGGGTGATATGATAAATCTGCCTAAAGCAAATTATGCATTCCTAACTGCGCAGTAGGTGGCATCTAGGTTTAAGCAGACTTACCTGGGTATTTGTAACGGACCCTTAATTCACACCCGGATATCGCTGTCTTGTTTGAAGAACGCTGCTGAAGAGTCACTGCCTTGTTAGATGACGCAAACTCATTGTCCCTTTACGTTCTTTAATGTTAGTCTTTTTGCAGTAGTCAGAAGCTGCGCACACTTCTGAATATATCGCGATTTTATACACTAAACGCGTTGGAACAGAATTCTTATCCGATTTCCCGAAGTTAGTGGAGATTGAGGGAGGACGAACGCATACGACGATTGTCTCTTTATCCGGTTATAAACCGCGCCGTAGCACCCTTCCCCTTAGAAATCTTAGGTCAATCTGCCGCGCCCGTGCATCCCGCAGCTCGGTCAAGCGGCGTCGCCGAGGTCAGCTAAATTTCAACACTTGCAAACCACTGCAACAATTTGCAATTCAAGAACTTGTGTTCTCTAAATATTTAGATCCCTGGAACACATGATTGCAATGTTCAGGTGTAGAAACTAATACATCAGTTTACTATAACTTTCCTGCTAAGGTAAAGAGTAACATATATCAATGTCTATCACTCATTACTTCACATTGGTTGCAACCCTGGTCAGCTACTACGTGACTCTTGGCTGTTTGGGTCCATCCATATGTTTTCAATTAAACTGTTGACCAGTAAACGTTGTTGATCAGAGAGCTAAGCTCGCCGTCTGGCCCTTTCTAAGGGCCGGGCCCCTAAGGGCAGGGCCCTTTCTAAGGTCAGAAAGAGTAGGTACCCCCCTCTTTTGGAGAATTTTCTCCACAATAGTAGAACAGTACAGTAGTTCAGTATAGTAGTACAGTATAGTAGTGCAGTATAGTAGTACAGTATAGTAGAACAGTGCAGTAGTACAGTAAAGCAGTACAGTAAAGTAGTAAAGTATAGTAGTACAGAACAATAGTACAGTATAGTAGTACAGTACAGTAGTACAGTATAATAGAACAGTATAGAAGTACAGTACACTAGTACAGTACAGTAGTTCAGTACAGTATTACAGTACAGTAGTACAATATAGTAGTACAGTATAGTACAGTATAGTAGTACAGTACAGTAGTACAGAATAGTAGTACAGTACAGTAGTACAGTATAGTAGTACAGTATAGTACTACAGTATAGTAGTACAGTATAGTAGTACAGTACAGAAGTACAGTATAGTAGAACAGTACAGTAGTACAGTATAGTAGTACAGTATAGTAGTACAGTACAGTAGTACAGTACAGTAGAATAGTATATTAGTTCAGTATAGTAGTACAGTACAGTAGAACAATAGAGTAGTACAGTAGAGTAGTACAGTATAGTAGTACAGTACACTAGTTCAGTACAATAGTACAGTACAGTAGTACAGTATAGTAGTACAGCAGAGTAGTACAGTATATAGTACAGTATAGTAGTACAGTACAGTAGTGCAGGATAGTAGTACAGTATAGTAGAACAGTGCAGTAGTACAGTATAGCAGTACAGTACAGTAGTAAATTATAGTAGTACAGTACAATAGTACAGTATAGTAGTACAGTATAGGTTTACAGTATAGTAGTACAGTATAGTACTACAGTATAGTACTACAGTATAGTAGTACAGTACAGTAGACAGTAAAGTAGTACAGTACAGTAGTACAGATTAGTAGTACAGTACAGTAGTACATTATAGTAGTTCTGTACAGTATAATAGAACTGTATAGAAGTACAGTACAGTAGTACAGCACAGTAGTTCAGCACAGTAGTACAGTATACTAGTACAGTATAGTATTACAATATAGTGGTACAGTACAGTAGTTCAGAATAGTAGTACAGTACAGTAGTACAGTGTAGTAGTACAGTGTAGTTCTTCTGTTTTGTAATACAGTATAGTAGTACAGTATAGAACAGAAGTACAGTATAGTAGAACAGACAGCAGACAGATAGAAGTACAGTACAGTAGAACAGTATATTAGTTTACAATAGTAGTTCAGTACAATAGTACAGTAAAGTAGTACAGTACAGCACACTAGTACAGTATAGTAGTACAGTACAGGTGTACAGTATAATAGAACAGTATAGAAGTACAGTACACTAGTACAGTACAGTAGTTCAGTACAGTAGTACAGTACAGTAGTACAGTGTAGTAGTACAGTGTAGTCGTACAGTATAGTAGTACAGTACAGTAGTACAGTATAGTAGTACAGTACATTATTACAGTACAGTAGTACAGTATAGTACTACAGTATAGTAGTACAGTATAGTAGTACTGTACAGAAGTACAGTATAGTAGAACAGTACAGTAGTACGGTATAGTAGTCCAGTACAGTAGTACAGTATAGTAGTACAGTACAGAAGTACAGTATAGTAGTACAGTACTGTAGTACAGTATAGTAGTACAGTATAATAGTACAGCACAGTAATACAGTATAGTAGTACAGTACAGTAGTACAGTATAGTAGTACAGTACAGTATAGTAGTACAATACAGTATAGTAGTACAGTATAGTAGTACAGTACAGTATAGTACAACAATACAGTAGTACAGTATAGTACTACAGTATAGATGTACAGTATAGTAGTCCAGTACAGGAGTATAGTATAGTAGTACAGTATAGTAGTCCAGTACAGTAGTACAGTACAGTTTTACAGTATAGTAGTATGGTATTGTAGTACAGTATAGTAGTACAGTATTGTAGTGCAGTATAGTAGTACAGTATAGTACAGAATAGTAGAATAGTATAGTAGTACAGTATAGTACTACAGTATATTAGTACAGTATAGTAGTACACTACAGTAGTACAGATAATACTACAGTATACTCAGAACAGTACAGTATAGCAGTAGAGATAGAGCACAGTACAGTAGTATAGTATAGTAGTACAGTACACTAGAACAGTACAGTAGTACAAACAGTAGAACAGTACAGATTACAGTGAGTAGCACAATGCAGTAGTACAGCATAGTAGTACAGCATAGTAGTAAGTACAGATAGTAGTATAGCACAGTATAGTAGTACAGTATAGTAGTACAGTACAGTATATTAGTACAGTATAGCAGAACAGTACAGTAGAAGTATAGTAGTATAGTTTAGTAGTACAGTATAGTAGTACAGACAGTAGTACAGAATAGTAGTACAGCATCCTGTTTATTTACAGCAATTGATCCAACAAACACTATCATAATAACTAATTTCCATTTTGAGAAAAATTACTTAAAATCACACCGAAGGTACTATTTTCGATGTTGAATCAGACTATATACTTAAAAATGTAAAATCAGATCATTTTAGCACCATATGAGGCCCTCTTTTCCCAGTAATTGCTAATTGATTAAGCTAATATTCTCATTAAGCTGTATATTCTGGATTTTTTCATATTTTTGGGGAGCAAATGATCCAACAAACACTATCATCATGACCAATTGTTATTTTGAGGATAAAGTTTTTTTGCAAGAAAATCCCTGAACTATATTTCAACGTTTTTCACATTTTTCGGCCATATTTGAAAAATTACTTAAAATCACACAAGGGGTAGTATTTCCGATGCTGATTCAGAATATACACTTAAAAATGTATAATCAGATTATATTAGCACCATACGAGGCCCTCTTTTCCTGGTGATTAGTAATTGAGGAATCTAATATTCCCATTAAGCTGTATATTCTGGATTTTTTTCATGTTTGTGGGGAGCAATTGATCCAAGAAACACTATCATCATGACCAATTTTCATTTTGAGAGAAAACGTTTTTTTTTTCGCATTTTTGGCCAAATTTTAAAATTACTTAAAATCACACAAGAGGTACTTTTTCGATGCTGATTCAGAATATACACTTAAAAATGTAAAATCAAATAATTTCAGCACCATACGAGGAAACTCTTTTCCCAGTAATTCCTAATTGATTAAGCTAATATTCTGAATAAGCTGTATATTATGGATTTTTTCATATTTGTGGGGAGCAATTGATCCAACAAACACTATCATCATGACTAATTACCATTTTGAGAGAAGAAGTTTTTTCCCAAAAATCCGAATTTTAAAAAAATTACTTAAAATCACAAAGGGGTACATTTTCAGTGCTGATTCAGAATATACACTTAAAATTGAAAAATCGGATCATTTTAGCACCATACGAGGCCCTTTTCCCAGTAATTCTAATTGAGGAAGCTAATATTCTCATTCAGCTGTATTTTCTGGATTTTTTCATGTTCGTGGGGAGCAATTGATCCAACAAACACTATGATCATGACCAATTTCCAGCGTTTTTCTCCATTTTCGGCTGAATTTTAAAAATTACTTAAAATCACATCAGGAGTACTATTTTCGATTTTGATTTGGAATATACACTTAAAATTGTAAAATCAGATCATTTTAGCACCATACGAGGCCCTCTTTTCCCAGTAATTCCTAATTGATTAAGCTAATATTCTCAATAACCTGTATATTCTGGATTTTTTTGATGTTTATAGGGAGCAATTGATCCAACAAACACTATCATCATAACCAATTTCCATTTTGAGAGAAAAAGTTTTTTCGCGTGAAAAAATCTCGAATTTTAAAAATTACTTAAAATCACACAAGGGGTACTCTTTTCGGTGTTCATTCAGAATATAAACTTAAAAATGTAATATCATATTATTTAGGCACCATACGAGGCCCTTTTTCCAGGTGATTCCTAATTGATTAAGCTAATATTCTCAAGCTGTATATTCTGGATTTTTTCATGTTTGTGGGGAGCAATTGATCCAACAAACACTATCATCATGACAAATTTCCATTTTGAGAGAAAACTTTTT
>WNWK01047098.1:0-14069 GCA_009830355.1 Cherax destructor | reverse complement strand
CTTCCTTTCTTCATTTTTCCCCTTCCTTCCTCTCATCTTTTCCCTTTTCTTTCCCCTTTTCACTTCTTTTTTCCTTCCTTCCTCTCATCTCTTTTCCCTTTCCCTTTCTCTTTTTTCTTTCTTTCTTAATTCCTTCCTTTTCCCTTTCTTCCTCTCATCTCTTCTTTCCTTCCTCTCATCTTTTCCCTTTCCCTTCCACTTTCTTTCTTTTTTTCCCTTCCTTCCTTCTGGTATCCTGGGCATTTCTTTGGTTACAAAACCCCCTCAAAACCAGGGGGTTTATCTTCAGACACACTTCCATCTTTGCCCAGGCTATCACTGAGGAAGAGAACAGTCCCAGATGCGCCAAGGGAGTCAGATAATTCTTACCGCTAGGAAATGCTGAACAAGGACTACTGAAATAGCATTCCCACAATGCACCACTGGCTGCCCGTTTTTTTTTATACTGCCCACACTGACCAAAAGACCCATTCTCCCCAATGTGGGCCCCTACCAGCTTTCTCCTGCTTGATTTGAGGCCGCTAGAATTTAGGCGTATAGATACGTCTGAAACAGTGGCTCGTAAGACGTATACAGTGGTACCTCAGTTTACGATGGTCCCCAAACTCGCCCTTTTATGTAAGTTTATTTTTTTAAATGCTTTTGTAAGTGTATTTTTGAGGGTCTAAAAGGACTAGTCTATTTTACATTATTCCTTATGGGGATAAATTCGTCTGGTAATGGAACTTGAACAGCATTCTGGAACGAAAAAATATCGTAAACCGAGGTACCACTGTGTATACGACGAAACAGTCAAAGGGTTAAAAAACAAGGCAGGAGATCTAAATAACTTACCACCTTTTATATACAAAAAAGCTTCTCAAGTACTATCACCAATTATTGCAACATTCTTTAACAAATCCATTAAATCCTCGACCTTCCAATCAATACTCATAATAGCGAGGGTTACCCCCATACATAAAGGAGGAGATCAAACAGGCCTAAATAACTATAGGCCAATATCTAACTTGCCCCTTTTCTCCAAAATCTTTGAAAAGTTAATTCATAGGCAAATCTATTCCTACCTCATCTCCCACAACATACTCAACCCCTGTCAGTTTGGTTTCAGGCCTAATAAAAACACAAATGATGCAATCATACACATGCTAGAAATAATATACACTGCTCTTGAAAATAAAGAAATCCAACTGGGAATCTTCATTGATTTACGTAAAGCTTTTGATACAGTTGACCATGATCTGTTACATTTAAAATTATCACACTATGGTATAAGTGGGCACTCCCTCAACTACCTAAAGTCATACCTTAGCGACAGAAGCCAATATGTGTACACAAATGGAGCTAACTCTTCCACACAAACAATTACAGTTGGTGTTCCACAGGGAAGTTTTCTTGGCCCACTTCTCTTTCTCATTTACATGAACGACCTACCAAATGCATCTCAACTACTCAAACCCATACTATTTGCAGATGACACTACATACGTCTTCTCTCACCCATGCCCAGTCACACTAGCCAACACTGTAAATGCTGAATTACAGAAAATATCTACCTGGATGATGACTAACAAGCTTACACTCAATGTTGACAAAACCTATTTCATCCAGTTTGGGAACAGAGCTACAAATGTTCCACTTAACATAATGATAAACGGATCACTTGTCACAAAACTCACAGAGGGAAAATTCTTAGGAATCCACCTTGACAATGGCCTCAAATTTCAGACACATATACAACAAATTTCCAAGAAAGTGTCCAAGACCGTAGGAATACTATCCAAGATAAGGTACTATCTTCCACAACCAGCTCTCCTTTCCCTTTATCACTCACTCATTTACCCCTATCTCACCTATGGAATCTGTGCATGGTGCTCAACACCAACAAATCACCTCAAACCATTAATAACACAACAAAAGGCTGGAGTCCGAATGATAACAAATTCTCATTCTAGACAACATACTCCACCTATATTCAAAAGTCTGAACTTACTCACCATACAAGACATCCATACTTTTTACAGTGCCTATTACATACATAAAACACTGAACTCAAATATTAACCCACAACTCAAAATTCTCCTAACCAACCTTAACATGACACATGAACATAACACAAGGCACAGATCACTCTTGATGTTCCGCATCCACCTCACACTATGCAAAAATGCAATGCACATCAAAGGCCCAAAAATTTGAAATTTATTACCTATGATTACCAAAGAAACCCGGTCTGTATATCAATTCAAAACTCTGCTAAAAAACCACCTACTCGCCCAAAACTAAATACCCACTACTTTACATTACCTACAAAGTTATTAAATAACTTTACACTGCCTCAAAATAACATTATTCACTGTGTTACTCCCCGAGCCTCAAACCCCCCTAAAAAATTGCTCAAAGAAAAATAATTTATCAAACATAATCTAGTACAAATGTTGAAACTTATACCTCATAATGTATATGCCATGTTATATCTTATAATGTATAAACCTGTTATAATTAATACAACCTAATATAAAGAAATCCATCCTCATGTACCCTTGTGCTCCTTGTAACTCATCTAATGACCATATAAACTGTTATTGTAACACAAATTATTGATTTAATTTGTTTAATATGATTTAATAATTTTATTATGTAGACATATAAAACTGTAAATGATCCAAAATTATAAAACTATTAGGTTTCAAAACTGTCATGTTCAAATTTCATAGCTTAAATACAGTGGTACCTCGGTTAACGATGGTCCCCAAACTCACCCTTTTATGTAAGTTTATTTTTAAATGCTTTTGTAAGTGTATTTTTGGGGGTCTAAAAGGACTAGTCTATTTTACATTATTCCTAATGGGGATAAATTCATTTGGTAATGGCACTTGAACAGCATCCTGGAATGAAAAATATCGTTAACCAAGGTACCACTGTAATCAACTATACTTATATTGTAAACTGTTTACTATAATTCTTACCATTTATTTTAAGTTAATCTTAAGTCTGCCCACAATGCTCTGCATGTTAGGGGCTTTTGGCATGTACATCTCATGTAATCTCATAACCCATTGTAATTCTTTGTATCATGTCCAAATAAATTATTATTATTATTATTGAATTTACATTTCTTATGGGAAAATTGTTTCAATTTTCACCGATTTCAGTTTTAGCCGATCCCTCTGGAACTGATTAAACACGAAAACCAAGGGTCCACTGTACTTTCAATCTTGAAACCAACCAAAATCATCTGTATTTCAGTATTATGTCTTCCATTCTATCAAATGATACCAAGAAACAGCCAATAAAACCATAAAAGCCATCTGAGAAAACAATGCCAAGTTGCTATTTTAAACCATACATATGGTCTATATGTGGACCCCGGAAATCGGCCTAATCCGTTCCAGGAGCTAGGCCTAAATCGAACTGGCCGATTTCTGAAGCTTTATTTCCCATAAGAAATAATGTAAACACAATTAATCCGTTCCAGACACCCAAAAATATTAAAAAAAAAATTATTTTGTAAAGATTAACTATAGTTTTACAAACACAAAACATACATAAATACTACATACAGTATTAGGTTTATAAATAAATATTAAAATAAACATTTAAAATAACATTTACTTACCTTTATTGAAGATTGTTGATGGCATCTGGAAGATAGGGAGGAGGAGGGAGGGCTTAGAGTTTGGAAGGGAATCACCAATCCCTGCCTTCCTGCTACTCTCCCTGCATGCGTGCTACACTCCTGCCTGCCTGCTACTCTCCCTGCCTGCCTGCTACACTCCCTGCATGCCTGCTACACTCCCTGCATGCCTGCTACACTCCCTGCATGCCTGCTACATTTCCTGCATGCCTGCTACCTCCCTGCATGCCTGCTACACTCCCTGCATGCCTGCTACA
Source organism: Cherax destructor (assembly GCA_009830355.1). NCBI lineage: Eukaryota > Metazoa > Arthropoda > Malacostraca > Decapoda > Parastacidae > Cherax > Cherax destructor. The sequence goes on along the minus strand of WNWK01047098.1, from coordinate 10,179 downwards.
CTCCCTGCATGCCTGCTACACTCCCTGCATGCCTGCTACACTCCCTGCATGCCTGCTACACTCCCTGCATGCCTGCTACACTCCCTGCATGCCTGCTACACTCCCTGCATGCCTGCTACACTCCTGCATGCCTGCTACACTCCTGCATGCCTGCTACACTCCTGCATGCCTGCTACACTCCCTGCATGCCTGCTCACTCCCTGCATGCCTGCTACACTCCCTGCATGCCTGCTACACTCCCTGCATGCCTGCTACACTCCCTGCATGCCTGCTACACTCCCTGCATGCCTGCTACCTCCTGCATGCCTGCTACACTCCCTGCATGCCTGTACACTCCCTGCATGCCTGCTACCTCCCTGCATGCCTGTTACACTCCCTGCATGCAACTCCTGCATGCCCTACCTCCCTGCATGATGCTACACTCCTGCATGAATGCTACACTCCCTGCATGAATGCTACACTCCTGCATGAATGCTACACTCCCTGCATGAATGCTACACTCCCTGCATGAATGCTACACTCCCTGCCTGCCTGCTACCACAGGGGTGCCACTAGGAAGCTTCTTTGGACCCATGGTGACTTATATTTCACAGTGACAAACACTAAAAACAATAAAGTTATTTTGAAATGCTTGAATGAGCACGCTGGGTAATGTTCACTCAATTGTAAACAAAGCGAGACTGGCTTACGACACCTGCAAGGCGAGGCGCGCAAGCGCGGGGCAGGCGGACAGGTCTGGGACGAGGGCCGATAATCGGGTAAAATTGGGCCGAAAAAAGAGATCGATAATCGAGCCGGCCGATAATCAGACCAGCCGATTTCCGGGGTCCACTGTATTTGGTTTTCCCATTATGCACCATGTGGGACAAGATTTTGTTTATATGGTGCACACTCACCACACAGACCCATTCTCTCATAACTAGGTCAAAATTTACTGCTCACAGCTTATCTGAGCAAGCTGAGGTCATGATTTAGACTTACGTGACATTCCCTGGCCTCAATGATGTGGCTCTGTGTGACGGACAGCAAAAGGTTTAATGTCTATCTTTAACCCTAAAACTGTCCAAACGTATACATATATGTTCGCGTGCATACTGCTCCAAACGTAGATCTACGTTTTATTTTTCATTCCTTCAAATTTAGTGCGATAGGCCTGAGTCGCCTAGACATGAGAGAATGGGTCTGCGCCCTCAGTGTGCGCAGTATTAAAAAAATCTGGGACCACTTAGTACCTTGTGGGAGCACCAGTTCAATTGAGTGCCAGCTAGAGCAAATAGTGTGGCAAACACCAGGGATTCACTGATGTCATGTCGCATTAACACTTCCCTTATAAGAGGAAAGTAAAAATAGGTTAGATAAATACATGAGTGGCTGTGGGTGGGTGCGAGTTGGTCCTGACTTGCTTGTGCTACTAGGTCTGATGCTATGCTCCTTCCTTCAGAGGATGTGACCTGACTAGGTGGGTCATTGGTCTAAGCTGGGGGGTGATATGGACCTGCCTTGCATGGGCCAGTAGGCCTGCTGCAGTGTTCCTTCTTTCTTATGTTCTTATGTATTCGGCAGGCTGGCTGGCTTTGGCTGTCTCTGGCTGTCTATATCTCAGTCTATCTGTCTATAACTCTGTCTATCTGTCTATATCTTTGTCTGTCTATATCTTTGTCTGTCTATATATCTATCTATATCTATCTGTCCTATATCTCTGTCTCTCTCTCACATGTACAAATAAGTACAGTTATTATACATAGTGTAAATTACCTAGGATAACCCAAAAATTCCAGGCAAAGTGCTATACAATGCTTGTAGATATAAGACATAATAAGCATGACTGGCAAGTAATACGCATTGTCACTTCTGCATCGTGTATAATACCTGTTGGTTTACGAGCCGCACTCTGAGACTGAGAGACAAGCAGACGGAAGAACACACACAGGCAGACAGAAAGACAGATAAAGAGAGTTAGACAGACATAAGCATAGCTAGACAAACAGACAGATAGACAGATACAGACAGACAGACATGTGTAACATTGAAAAAGGGAGGGTTCCCTCCAGCACTGCTGACATTTATCAAATGTCACTGGGCTGTCAAGCGTTATCTGACACTTGTCAACACACCATTCTTCAAGGAGTTTCATATACTCCAGGCACACAGGAAGACAGATAAGCAGAGCTAGGCAGACACAGACAGACAGATACAGACAGACAGATACAGACAGATACAGATAGACAGATAGATACAGATAGACAGACAGATAGAGATACAGATAGATAGATACAGACAGATAAATAGATACAGACAGATAGACAGATACAGACATAGACAGATACAGACATAGACAGATACAGACAGATAGACAGATACAGACAGATAGACAGATACAGACAGATAGAAAGATACAGACAGATAGACAGATACAGACAGATAGACAGATACAGACAGACAGACAGATACAGACAGATAGACAGATACAGACAGATAGACAGATACAGACAGATAGACAGATACAGACAGATGGACAGACAGATACAGACAGATAGACACAAACATTTTTGTGTGTAACAGTGAAAACAAAGCAGTGTTCCCTGAGTGCACATTCATCAAGTGTCACTGCCTGTCAGCAGTTTGCTGGCACTTGTCATAACACCATGCTTCAAGGTATACTCCAGCGTGTCTAAAACATTGCAGCGACCTATAAATACTTTGTATATATTTCTAGACAATAGTAAATGACCCAGGCAGGTGAAAATGTTCACCTGTGGGTGTGATTGTGACTATTTCAGTACCTAATATTAGTGTCAGAACAAAGATTGGTTATGAAATCACAAGAACTACTATAAATTGTAATTATCAGAACATAAAAAATTTATAAATTAAAAAAAAAACGAGAAAAAAGGTATATTGGTGTATAAAGGTGTATACCTGAATAAACTTACTTACTTACACTTTTGCAAGTGGCAGGAGTGAATGTTGCCATCAGGTGAGCATCCAGCTTCAACTTCACGGGCTTATATCTCGGTAAGTACTGGCCCTAAATTTTTTATCGTATACCATTTATAAAAATGCACTCTTCATTTAAAATAAAAAAACAACTTTTTTTTTTCAAAATATTTGGAGCACTACGCAGGTGAACGTAGATCTACGTGTGGACAGTTTAAGGGTTAATGTCTTTTATACATATATGTAAAAGTTTACTGTCCTTTTAGTCTTAAGTTAGGTTTAAGCTTGTCTGAAATGCTCTGCATAGCCAGAGGTTTTCTATGTGCTATATTAAATGTCATCTGATTTATACAATGTAACATGTGTAATTAAAGAATTTTTAATTTTTAAATTTTGAACAAGCATTCACAGTTGTAAACTGAGGAAAAATGGAGCTGAAGGGATATTAGAAATTTTTTCTTGACAGAGTGGTAGACCTATGGAATGAATTAAAAGAGGGACTAATAAGTGCTACAATCACTGGAAATGTTAAAAAACTATATGATGAGTAAATTATTGAAGACAGAATACAATGATCATGGCTCTGCTCCTGTAACTACAAACAGATAATAAATTATCATTTATCATTATTATTATTATCATGATATGTATGGATCAAAGGGCATTCTCAGATATTTCACTGAAAGTAATGTTGTGATGGACTCACCACTGCACTTATTAAAAGTATTTACATATTTCAGTTTAATTTTGTACCAGACAAACCATTGCTACAGGACTCAAGTTCAAGTGATAGTACATTAGCTATATCATGCTGGTCTTTACCTAAGACTAACAGAGCACTATCATTTGCATGCAACAGAAGTTTACACTTGACACTAATTGCATATAATTTACATTACACAGAAACAGTATGGGACTCAAAAGACTACATTGGGAGATGCATTTTATTCACTTATGCATGTTGTGTAGATTCAAATTCAAATTTCAAATTCAAAGTTTATTTCCACATGATACATTGTTTATACAGAAATGGGTGACACTTGAATACATGTTGAAAGCCCATGGTTATGCAGAGCATTTCGAGCAAGCTTAAGCCTAACTTAAGACTACAAGGGCAATAAACATTATAATAATAATATCCTTATTTCTACAAGTACATGTACAAGGTATACAGTCCTAGCTGACATCAATGACATACTACTATATAGAAAGTCGCTTGTTATGCAGAGCATTTCGGGAAAATTAGGTCAATTTTGTCCCAGGATGCGACCCACACCAGTTGACTAACACCCAGGTACCCATTTTACTGATGGGGAACATAGACAACGGAGTAAGAAAACATGCCCAATGTTTCTACCCGAACCCTTGCCATGTGAAGCGAGAGCTTTAGCCACCAGGCCACATTAAATGTATACAAATAAGGCTGAATAAGTGAGCATATATGTATATATTTATATACAGTGGACCCCTGGATTACGTACTGCTCCAAACTCGAACAATTATGAAAATGTATTTTTGTAAGTGCTTTTGTAAGTGTATTTTTGTAGGTGCTTTTGTAAGTGTATTTTTGTAAGTGCTTTTGTAAGTGTATTTTTGTAAGTGCTTTTGTAAGTGTATTTTTGTAAGTGCTTTTGTAAGTGTATTTTTGGGGGGTCTAAAAGGACTAATCTAATTTACATTATTCCTTATGGGAACAAATTCGTTCGGTAACGGCACTTGAACAGCATTCTGGAACAAAATAATGACGTAATCCGGGGGTCCACTGTATACATATTTACGGTGCCCCGTGGCCTGATTACTAGAGCTCTTGCTTCACACTGCGAGGGTCTGTGTTCGATTCCCAGTGCAGGTAGAAACATTGGGCATGTTTCTTTACACCGGTTGTCTATGTTCACCCATCAGTAAAATGGGTACCTAAGGAGTTAGTCGACTGGTGTGGGTCGCATCCTGGGACAAGGACTAATTTGCCCGAAATGCTCTGCATAACAAGTGGCTTTCTATATAGTAGTACAATGGTACCCAGAGTTTCAGCCATAATTCGTTCCAGAAGGCTGTTCGAGTGCCGTTACCGAATGAATTTGTTCCCATAAGGAATAATGTAAATTAGATTAGTCCATTTCAGACCCACAAAAATACACTTACAAAAGCACTTACAATAACACACTTACATAATTGTTCGAGTTGGGAGCTGTACGAAACTTGGGATATCACTGTATGTCATTGATGTCAGCTAGGCCTGTATACCTTGTACATGTACTTGTAGTAAATAATATTATTATTATTATTATTATTATTATTATTATTATTATTATAATATCACTGTACATAAGAAAAACTAATTGGGTTATAGTCTATTAAGTTCACAATTACAATTTTGTTTTACATTAGACAACAGTCAATTCAAGCACTCAAATTCTTGAAGCAGTGACTAGTGACATTAATAGTTTCATGTTCTAATTTCTAAAAACAAATTTCATCTGAAAAATAATACAACTAAATCAGAGGAAATGAGAGATGTTGAATTTGAGAATAAAGACTAGGTACATAATTACAATGGCATTACTTAATGACAAACAAAAACAAACAAGCAGACAGACTATCTCTTTAATGCTAGATTATGAATACAAGTATATGAGAATAATACAGTTTTATATATATTTAAGGTTGAAAGAATTGTTCAACATTATTGTTATAAGAATCACATGAGGAAAAGGTGATTTTTTAACAACAGTTTTGAAGCAGCTGGCAGATAAGAGGCTCTGAAGTTGTCAGGTAGGGTTCCAGATTTTGGGTCCTTTTAGGTCTAATTTGGCATTTGCTGTTTTTACTACATTGTTCACTATTAATTCACCTGATATGTATGCATCAAAGGGTATCTTATGGAGGTCACTGTTGAGGTCACCATTACAAGGTACATTATAACAGGTGATGGGGTGCATGGGGTCATGGTTTGAAAGTGTTTGGCCTAAAAATGTTTGGGAACCACTCTACCAGATCATAATGGATAAAACAGATACTATAAGAGTTGGCTGCATAACCACATGGGTTTAGCGCTTAACATGAATCATAAATTATAATTACAAAAGTTGGCACGAGTGGGCGTGAGTAGGAAAAGATAAGACCTGCGTAATATGGACCAGCTGACCTACTACAAAGCTGCTCTATTGTCTGAGCTGGCTTTTAATACCCTCTCTGAGCTCGATGATTGTCAAACGTCACAGTAAATGTAAACATGAAAGGTAGAAGTTGTGTTGAGGTGACGTGAAGTGAGTGGTGTGGACTACACTATTAACACTACTGACAACAACAATATCTGCCTCCTACTTCACTTAATATAGCCAATATCAGCAGGAGAAGCTTCACATACTAGCAAGACACAGCTGTGCTCTTCCTTCTCTCACAAAACACTCCATTTTTGTGTCGTTCACTGCTGAAATAAAACCTTCCAATAATGACTACACTAAAAATACATATCTTCCTCTCCCCAGGAAAAAATACTCGATATTTTTAATGGAATATAAGGAGGAGAAATAAGACTGGGGTGAAGATAATGTAATAAAAGTAATAATATTGACCTGGTTTTGTGAATGAGAGAAAACGATGTTGATGATCAGCTGAGTTTTGTTTACCTTGAGAAGTGTGTTAGGAGGACGAGTTAGCGAGTTAGTTAGTGTTAGAGACCTCTCCCTACCTACCACCACCACCACTGCTCACACTCATGGCTACCTCCATACCTCCTGCAGGCTCCGGCACCTCCAGCACCGTGGTGGAGCCAGAAACATTACATCTGGCTGCTGAGGAACAGGTCAGTCACTCCACTAATTGCCAAGGTGAGACTCAACCAATTGCTCTTCTTCCACTCATTTCTCTCTTATATTTCACTCAATGACTCACCCAGTGGACGTTATTTGTTAAGAATGTAATTTAAATGTATTTCTTGAACATACGAACTCGCATTGAGAAAATAAAACAGACGATAAATACTATATATTTCTGCCTCTCACTGCGACACTCTAGTCTATTGACCTCTATCTTCTATACTAAGACTCAGTTTTAATCTCTCAATTCTTCATACCAATGCAATGCTTTATTTTGCTAGTGTTTAATACAACTGCAAAAAATAAACTAGATAAACTAGGAATAATTGCATGTGCAAAAAAACAAAGATATCGCAATGGAAATAAGTCACTCTGACCTTTTTTTTTTGGGGGGGGGGTTATCCTGGGTAATCTACATGCATGCTGCTATGTATGATAATCTATGTAACTGTATTTATGTGTACCTGTACCTGAATAAAAACTTACTTGCAGTAACTGAAGCCTGGTTCATTATGAAAAATAAATTACAACGGCAGAGGCAGCATCCTAGCAGCCTTTATTCTTCAAAAAACTCAGTGCTCATCAAAGCTTGTGATGGCCTAATTGAAGGTACAACTGCACAAACCCACGTAGATCACAAAATGACCCAAGAATACTAAAAATGCTACCCAAACCTTAACAAAATTGAAGATCTAAGGAAGACAGCCCTGCAAACCCAAACATCGCCCGCGCTGCCAGACGAACGCCTAACCCAAGCTAAAGGAAATAAAGCCTCCTCCATAGCTTCACTAGTGATACTATGAGCGGAAATCGCAGAGGAACCAACAACAGTAACAAGAAACCAACGCTAAGGACTTTGAAACACAACATGTCTACACAACAGAAAGCCGGTGCATCAACAACCCCCCACACCCCCGCCCGGGTCCCGACAACAACAATAACACCGACCATGGCTGACTCTCCCACCAACCCCACCAGCTTCTTAGGATTCCATCCTGGGCACCAAGGTATGACTACTTCTGATACTATTAGGGAATACATCATTGCCCTTGAAGCTGAAAACAAAGACATCAAAGCAAAACTAGTGAAATATGAATCCAAGCTAACTAACCTCGAGATCAAGATCCAAAACCTTGAAGAGAAGATCACATCGGGAAATACTGACACAGAAAATACTCTTCAAACAGCTATAACCAGTCACACCGATCAAATAACATCCCTGAATATGAAGGTGGAAGAAGCAATCAAGGACTGGAATAACAACATGCACACTCGATGAATATCTTGATTTTCAAGATGACAAAACCGAATAAGATAACTTGTCTGATGCAGTTATAATAAACAGCAACCACATTCCCAGAGACATAACTCAATCCCAGTGCAAGGAAACTGCTATCAACATATTACAAGACCACCTACCAGTTAATGTGCAAAGTAATGAAATCAAAGAAACACGATTGCTAGGAAAACAAGGTAAACCTAGTATAATGATCAGACTTCATTCATATGATACAAAAAAGGACCTAATTAAATCAGCAATTACAGTGAAAAATGGAGTATACATCAACGAGTGCCTAACCAGGAAACGTCAAAACCTTCTGTTTAGGTTGAGAAAACTTAAACTGGAGAACAAAATCCATCAGTGCTTCGCTCGTGATGGGAAAATACTAGTTCGAAAAGTATCAACAGGTCAGCAATTTTCTATATCAAACGAACGTGATCTCACCAACTTCCTTAGACAAGCTGACATTACCATTACTGATTAGCCAATTGTCCTCAACACATAATATACGTGTGGTGTATTAATGTATGTTACTACTACATTATTGTGCAATTTTTTGTACTAACTTTACTAGCTAGTACCAACTACCTCATACACAATGTACTTTTTTTAGTGCTATTACTTGCTTAAACTTTTTAATATAAATCAAATCTTGCTTCTAAATTAATTTTATATCATATTTACTATCTGTCCATTTAATTTAATCCCCATTTATATAGTCTCTTGAAATAGTTCCCAACAAATCAATACCTAGTACTGCCTTTCATCCAATAACTCCTTTACTTGAAGCTTTAAAAGATAATTAAGGTGCTAAATCTGGTGCTAAAGTGTTTTACTCTTTTTGTTTACTATTATATTCCCTAAAGTGTTTACTCTCATTGTTTACTATTATATTCCCTAGTTTTTTTTTTTTTTTTAAATATCTGCCACAGTTCTTATATTAATTTTTATTATAATAATTAAAGTGCTAACTCAGGTACTAAATTACTTTACTTTCATTGTTACTATTATTTTCCCTAGCTCCTTTATTCCTAGCTTCAGAATAACTACCATAGTTCATTTAATTGCATTTGTATAAATTAACTAAGGTACAAAATCACGTGCCAAGAACTCTGTCAAATATCTTATATCTCTGTGAACAATTATTAAAAATTTGTAATAATCCAATAGTTACTAAGAATTTAATCTAGTACCATATTATTAAGTTTAGTATTATCCATTGTTCTCAGGTCTAGTTATAGAATCACATCAAATCTTATGATTACAGGAATTGATCCTGATATCAACCTATTATTAAATGACTTACATGATTCCAACAGCAACTGCAACTATTACACAGCAGATCAAGCAAAGACATTACTCAGAGCCAACAATAACATAACTATCTTCATTTACAATGTTAGATCTTTAAGCAAACATTATGATGACCTCACAGCACTACTCCAATCCCTCCAAACCAATATGTCAATCATCACACTCACTGAGACCTGGCTAAAGCCTGATACTACAGATGTCTATGACATCCCAGGTTACACAGCCATTCACAACTGTAGGACAGATCAGCGAGGGGGTGGAATAACTATATATTACTCAGATCAACTTGAATGTATCAATAACTCTTGCATAAGGGATGAGCATGGAGAATATATTATAGCTAAATTTAAATCAAAAGACCTGCAAAAAACCCCTCACAGTGATAAACATCTACAGATTACCATTTTAGTGAAAAACTAGGAAACCTGATAACTGATGCACACATGAACAAAGACCATTTGCTGCTCACAGGAGATTTCAATATAAATCTCCTACATGACAAGGACCCACAAGTAACAGAATTCACAAACACTATGAGCAACTGCTTGTTACTACCAACAATATCAAAACCTACAAGAATCTTCGAGACTAGTACCTCATTACTAGACCACATCTGGACTAACACTATATCCCCTCTAAAATCAGGCATAATCACAGACAGCACCACAGACCACTATCCGACCTTTCTCATAACCAACCTTGGTAAATTGCCCCTAGATATTACAAAAGTTACCTTCAGACTACATAACGAGTCAGCTGTAAATAACTTTATAACAGCTATGATTAACATTGACTGGCATAATGAGTTAGAAACGTATACAGATACTA